>JBBYHO010000009.1:91624-123903 GCA_038382025.1 Adansonia gregorii | reverse complement strand
ACCTAATTTGAATTCTAACCGAGGGATGATCCAAAGGTGAGCCCCACTTTCTTTGCCTTATTTTTAAGTCATAGTACACCATATTGAGTGTATGTCGTGAGACTTTTTTTAAGGATATTTTTCATAAACACTAAAATGGAGCCAATGTAGCACTAGTCAACAACAAATTGTTAATCGATGACTCTAATATCAATTTAATTAGTAAAATCATACTTTCACTAATTAAAATTGAATAATAAACATGAATTAACTTACTAGAAATTAAAAAATAAAAAAGAAACAATTTTCTTTAATTTTTAAATTTAAGAACAAAACAAGATAGCATTAAAATAAAAAATCCTTTAATTGGTAACAACTAAAACAGATGATTAATCAAATTAATGCAAAAAGGCTCATGATAAGTAATCAGATTAAAAAAAATATTATAAGAGAACTTATAAACATGGTAGAGAAAACATAAAAATAAAGATAACCCGAGACTTCCTAGGCAAAATTATCTTGCATGGTCCTGATTAATCTTTTAGATTAAGAAACCTAAAAAACTATTCAAGATTCAAACATACCTCAATCTTGAAAAGTCTTTCAGCAATTCCATGAGCCAAATGCAAGAAACACTAAGTCTGATTGTCATAAACTAAAGCTATCTAAATGTTCTAGCCTCTAATGATCATCCACATAAGTGACCTGAAAAACCTTCACTACGGAAGAGACTTTGTTACAGGAGCCAGATTTTAATAAATCTTCCCTTGCACGTAGAAAACATTGATGTAATAACCAAACGAAGAAAAAAGCCAATTTTTTCTTGTTCTAATGGAGATTGCATAATATCCCATAAAGTTGTAAGAGATATATTGCCAACTCCTTTTTAGGGTCCTCTTAACCAAATTCTAGAACCTCCAATCGACTATTAAAGATGGCAAACTAGGTTCACATAGCCAAGGCTTTAAAATTTTGATTTCTCAGAAATTACAATTTTGCCTTTGGCTAATAGGAACTTATTCAAATTAGGCCTAAGTAACCATTACTTGTATTAGACATATAAACCTAGTCTCAATTTAATTTTTACTAGTAACCTTTATATGCCCCATCATGTTTGCAACAAAATCCTAGTATGTAGGAAGTGTTAATATGGTTTTATCAACATCTTTAGTGTTCATATCCTTGTGTAATAAATATCATTTCACCAGATATCTCAAAGTTTGCAAGAGCATGGTTTAGTTTTTACTCTTAGCTCATTCCATATTAGTATGTGTTAGTATATGCCCTACCATTGATTGGATTAAAGAGGGCATGTATAAGTTAATAACGCAAACTAATCACTTAGGTTAGAGCTTCAATGTTTTCTTTCATGTCAGTGGTGTCATTAACAATCGCACAAACACTAACTAGATGAAGCCCATGGAACACAATGGCTATGTAAAGCTAGTAATACAATGATAAAATCTTTATGCATTAAAGTCATGTTTCTAAAAATGTTCTTTGTCATCATATTGTCAAGATAGGGCATTAACTACATAAAGACTAGCATATGCTAATGCTAAAGCCTTCATGAATTTGATGCATGTAACTCTTTGATCTTATAGAAGTTGTACAGAGATACTTGGCGGTAACATATTTTTTTGTGGAGATAACTTCACTGAACATGGTCAGTATGAGAACTTCATTTGGTATGACTTACTTAAGTATCTATGGAATATGTTCTTATGTGCCAGTCATCTATATTAGTCTTCAGACTTCTGATACAAAGTCATCTCATATAAAGAGTGTTGTACTTCGATTTACCTAGAAGGGCTTCATAATAGATAGATACTTAAGTTAGGGTATGCTGAGTATGACATGAATAGTATGGTGGATGAATAAGTGATTTAGAGAGAATTCACCATTCTAAATGGCATTGGAGATATATCTCACATGTTCTTGGCTCTAGTTAACTTGATAAAGTTGTTGGCGAACATATGATGAATTTAGGAGAAATTATTTGTCTAAATTCATGAGGTTGACCAAAAGCTACAAGAACTAATATTGATTGATACATAAGTAGAGACTGCACCATGCTCATGGTCTTTTTGGGATATCTAGTGAAAGGACCGAGGTACATTGAGAGGCTAGTTATAAAAAGGTTTCTTAAAGAAGTCATATTGACTCTTCCTGCATATTAGGTGGCCATAACACCTTGCTAAAAGCCAATCTTAGTCTATAGGTATAAAAACACTTAATTAGGCAATTATATTTATTATCATTGTGACTAAAGCCTAATGGGTCTTACAATATAAGATGATACATTAGATTAAAATCGAGATTTAATTAAGTATAATTTAATATAATGAAGAAGACTTAATTGAATAAGTTTAATTAAGAATATTTTAAGACATAAATTAGATTTATGAAATCAGTAAGGCAAATAATTATAGATAAGAATATCTTATCAAGATATGTCTACTTATAGACATGGTTTAGTGATATCATTAAATAATGCCAAATAATTATATTTTAAAAATAAAATAATATTTGATAATTATTTAATCAATTATTTAATAATATTTACATGAAGTAAAAATTATTTTTCTTGTTTTAGAAAATTTAATCATGAATTAAAGGTTACGCTAAAATCCCCAATAATCAAGTCAAGAGATTTTAGTTGTAAACTACTCCAAGTTAGGCTTGCTAATGGGCTTAGTACATGAAATAGTTATCTTTGGTATGCTATTGGGCTAAAATATTAATAAGTTACTATTTAGGCCTAATCTTGGACAAAGCTAGTTTTAATTAGGCTCTAAGAAACACTCTAAGTTGGTGCCACCTTTAGGGCAACTTTAATGGGTCTAGTTTATTCAAAAAACAAGTAAACCAAGTCCATAAGGCCTATATATAACATTAATTCCTTTTGGTAGTAAGTTAGCATAAGAAAACCCTAAATCTCACTAAAGGTAATTGCGCTAACCTTTTTGCTTCTTTATACCCCTCTAAGTGCCAATTAGGATTCCAATGACCTAAAAGTGTTTTCTGGTCATAACAAAGGTGAAAAATCAATTTTTTATCATAGTGGAATCAATCAAAATCAAGAATTATGATTTTTTTGATCTATTTATTAGTATCACACAAAATAATCATTTCCCTCAAGGTCTTTTGATGCAAACATAGTTTGAGTAATTTAAAATTTTTTGGATCATAATAAAGGTAGAAAATTTTCTAGCCTTAAAAAATCAACCAAAATCAAAAAATAGGATCTTTGGATTTGTTTACTTGCATCCATGAAAAACAACTATTTCCTTGTGGAGATATTTTTCTCTTCTTTAGCACAATGGACATGGGAATTGTTCCCATATCATGAGAGATCTGAACATGTTGGCTAAATATCTTTTGGTTGCTACTTGGCAATTACAGACACTTTATCTTGTTTGGGCTAATTTAAGTAATCTGGAGCACAGACGTGAGAGGGAGTAATGATTATCACCCGACAAAAAATATTTTGAGGAGGTTAAGAAGGCCTAGGGATCATATCAAAAGTAAATGCAAAGATATGGCATCAAATGATGTAGTCCAAGGTATCCAGGGATAAAAGATCTAAGAAAATTCACAATTTTACTTGAATGTATCGATACATGGTTCTCATGTATCGATACAATGCTCTAACATGCCAAAAATTTGAAATGTCCCCATTTGTATTGATACATGTACAAAAATTCGAAGTATCCCTATTTGTATTGATACATGTAGATGTATCAATACATCAACCTTTATATCGATACAGGACCTCATGTATCGATACTAGGCCATGCCAAGACCAAAACATGTAATCTGTAAAGAAATGTATTGATACATTAGTTCATAGTATCGATACATTGGTTTATAGTATCGATACAATGATCATTGAATCGATACAATGTTCATTGTATTGATACCAACAAGGTTTTTGGACCAACTGTATCTATACATTATGCAATTTATCGATATGTGCAGGCCATTTTCATTGTCCGGGCATTTTTGACTCGTCCACTATTGATCCAAAACTTGATTTTAAATCATTTCTTTGCATAAGAAAAGATTAAAACACATATCAGATTATGAATTTTAATTTTTGAATTAATCATAACATTTTTTTTGAAATTGGATCAAAAAAGGTCAACTTCACATGATTACCCCACTCCCTAGCTTGTTAACCAATATCACCATCAGCCACCCTATTTGCTAGAAAAGCATTTAAGCATTTAAACCAGCCACCTATGCCCATCACATTGGCAAAAAAATGCTTCCTACAGCCACTGTATAGCCACCATGCTAACATCACCTTGTCCCTCTTGAGAAATGGCTAAAAACACCTTCAATTCGGCTCCAAAAGGTTGGTATAAATGGACCACTTCTATCTCAGCAGAAAAAGGTTAGATTCTAGATCATTTACACTTCTGAAACACATTCACACACTAAGAAAACTAGAATCCCGTAGCTTTTCACTCACCACCCAAAAACAGCCACAAAACACTCACTTTCAACCATTACACACTCCAAAAATCACCCTTATCCATACCAAAACCAAAACATCATTATTTTTCTCTTTTTCTTGTTTATCAATAACAAGGAAAAGAAAAAAAATTCAAGCCTTCTCTACTGCTCTAATTATTTGGCCAAAAGTGAAGTCCTATTGGTGGAACTTCTCACCTTATCACTTTTGTTTTTTTGTTTTTCAATATCTTCATTATTTTAGTGAGCTTTCCATGTTTCCATCACCTTTTTAGGATTATTATGCATTATTGTGGCATTTGGTTGTGGTAGTTTAAGAATGGGATGCCTTAATACCCTTTTTATGTGCAAAATGCCTTATTTCATCCTTATTAGTTTAATATCTCTTGCTCATGTATTTTATGCCATGTCCATGCATCTTGTTATCCTTAGCCGAACACACTTCAAGCATATTTACACATTAACTTGCATAAATCATTGTTATTTTTAGCATCCATAACATTTTCTTATCAAAGTGCATAACACTCTTTTTGTCTAGGCCATTAGTAAAATTAGCATCCCCATTCATGTTATATGCCATCCCCTTGTATGTTTGTTGTCAAAATGCATGTTTAATGGCTAATAAAAAACTGATTTTTGAAACCCCCCCAAGCCAAGCATGTTAACCTCAATCAATGAGGATTAGCATGGACTTATCATTTTTCTTAAAGCTAGTAAAATATCTTGGGGAAAATTAAGTTTTACAGATCTAGAATCTTGGTTGAACAAGCTCAAATATTTTGATTTTGAAATTAAAATGGTCTTACAATTATTTCCTAAATGTTTGTGCTTTTTTCTTGAGTTAAAACCTTAAGTGGTGCAATCAATGAGCTGTTTCATCATCCCAAACTACTCTAGGGCTATGCAAATGAGCTTGTGATACTCATGCCACTCTTTCCCTTCAGTCATAGATGTTTGAATGTTAATGACTTGAGTTTGGACCCATAAACATAAAAAGATAAGAGATATCCCCTGCTTTGCTTTGTCCCCTACTGTCAGCACGACTGTTGGAAATTGAAAAATCACTTTAAAATCCTAAATAATTTTTCATGAATTTTTTTATATTTGTTTATCAAAGTATGTCGAATTATCTTTAAAACGGTGTCTTATTAACCCCTGGATCAGTTCAGATGAGAAAGTTATGATTTTTTAAATCTAAACTGTCCAAACTCCCAAAATCCAAACATGTGTTTGTTTGGGCCATTCAGGCCCACTAAATGATTTTTCCAAATTTTTCAAACATTTTTCCTAAAAATTTCTTGAAATTCCCTTTCTGGAAAGGTATTTTTTGCAATTTTCTAATACCAAATAAGTCTAGAATGATTTTTCAAAATTTGAGAAACCTTGTTCATCATATGCTCTACCAGTAGCAAAATTGATCTAAATTTGAAAATTTGTTCTCTTAGAAAGTGACTTTTTGGGATAGTGGGAATATTTTTAGGATGATCCTCATTGAGTCACCTTTCTACTAGTGTCTTGTCCACCTTCTAAATCCTTCAAATCAATTTAGAATAAATTTAGGAAGCAAAATAGCGCGATGCTGTCCCTTATTTTCGGTTTTGGCCAAAATCGAGTTGTTTTCCTAAATTTCATCTTGAGGCATTTGAATGTCTCTAGGTCAACCCGATTAGACTTAAAAACATGCTTCAACCTCTTATAGGCTCGTACCAAGGCATAAACACATTTTATATCTTTACCATCCTCATTCACAATAATTTCTTTTGCCAAAAGTTGTTGCAAGGCTCATACATTCCCTAAATCACAAGGTTTTGCTAACTTAAGTTTTCTAACTCGACTTCTCTAAAGAATGTCAAGCGTATCACTTTTGGGGATACTCTAATCAAAAATTTTTGAGGGGATACTTTAACCCTATTTTTCAAAATTATCAAGATTAAAAAAACTTCTTTTGTCAAAATGATTTGTCATCCACGGGGATACTCTAACCCTAACCTTCTGAGGGGATACTCTAACCCTAATTTTCAAAATTATCAAGATTAAAAGAAACCTCCTTGGTGAAAATTATCTGTTATCCATAGGGATACTTGAACCTTAACTTTTCGAAAGGACCCTCTAACCTTATCCTTCAACTACAATTAATTTTTTCTCCTTCTTGAACTTTTGTGAATATGTTAAACAAACCTTGTTTAATCAAGTAGCCCAGATGCATATCGAAAATTGTCGATTCAATTATTCCTAGATAATCGATGCCAATAGCGAGATAAATTCCAATAGTCCACCCATATTCTTTATCATTGCATTGAATTTGCATTCATGTTTTCAAAACATTTCAAATAAAATTAAATTCCATGTGGGTATCTCTCTAGTGCCCAAAGTGGAACATTCCATTTTCAAAGTAAAATCCAGAGGTCATTTTGTTCAAATTCTCTATATTCCTCATCTCTTTGGGGCATATATGAGATTAAATTTTTTTTATCAAAACCTATAATTGTAATTCTATAAGATTCATGCATTAAAAGAGGGTTATATCAAAATAGTGATAAGCTAAGATTAAAAAAAATTGAAACTGAGATAAGACATAGCTAGTAAGGTACTGATTTCAAGCGTCATGAAGAGGTTCGTATCTCATCGCGCATAACCAACTCCTGAACCCAAACAGCTAATCTTTGCATTACGTAGACCACGGATCAATGTTTTTAGTTTTATAGCTCCAAACATAGGTTTCAATAGGCATCCGATCATGCCTAGCTTGAAATGATCAATGGTGACTCCAAGCTTTGGCCATTTTGTGATGGTCATCCTAGACCAATAAGATGAACGATTCATCTTATGGTCCCCCTTACTATACTACAAGTTGAGAATTTATACATTCTCATTTTTATCACATCTCTAAATGAAAAGTCTCGATCAAGAAGATATTTCTAAGTTAGGAAAATATTTTAAGTCGTACGTACTCATAGATCCACAGGGACCCACCTCAGGGTACGTTACGACAAGAAGCCTTCTGGCTAGCATTGGAGAACCACTAAATCTCATGAAAGCTTCAATAGGCATCTGTGTGGATCCCCATTAGAGGTAAAACATTTCTATCGTTCTGACCTTAAGAAAAGATCATAGTAGTTAACTCATGGTGCATTCATTGAGGGATCGACACACTAAAAGTTATGAGTCTCTAAGTAGGTATGATTTTTATCAAATCTATGTTTTAAAATTGCTATTTGATCACATGTATATCTTTTCCTAAGATCCAAAGGAAATTTGAGTGTTTCTTTTTTAATTTTATTATATAATTTTAATTTTGATTAAATTTTTATGATTCTATTGACACGAATGAGCCTAGGATTTTTTTCAGTGTGCAACCCTTATACGTTAACTCCATAGTCAATATTACCTTGGATAAGGACTTTGAGTTAACATGGGCTATATACATGTAAAATATGTCCCTTCATATCACTTGGGGTGATAAATCTTCTATAAACCACTCATTCACCCATTTTATGATTCATGCCATACCTAGAAACACCCTACAATAGGCATCCATCTGTTGTAGATCCATTCGTGATGGAACCAAAGAATGACATTCCTCATACTAGATGACCTGGTGTCACAAGTCTATGGATCACTTACACTACTAACACATGAGAGTATTTTCATAAACACTTGGGTGAAATACTAAATGGAACTCTCATAATGGGTCATGTTCAATGAACTTGTTGCAATAACAAGCGCCATATGGTATCCTTAAATATCTTCATACTTTAACCTACAAAATCATTTACATGCATCAAATGCATGAAGGCTTACATATGTTGTAAATACCTCATTTTGTTCGAGCTAGTTTCTGGCATCATAGGAGTTAGGTAAAAGATGATAAAATCAAAAAATAAAAATAAAAACTAGGTGACGACTACATAGTGCCATGTCGCTAGGCATTATTAAGCAACATAGCACCAGGCAAAAATTTTTTTGAGAAGGTTTGAAATGCCTATTGACGTATTAAAAAAATAAAAAATAAGGTATTAAGGCCACTATTCATGGTGCCACCAAGGTCATTAAATGAATGCACGGATCAATTTCCCATTGTTTGTGACCTAGTTGAGGTAGCTTAAGAAGCCACAGGTACATGCAAGTTATATTGGTGCAAGAGTGATACAAGGTTTTACATCATCAAAAACTTGAATTTTCACATGTAGTATCGATACAAAAGGGTTTAGCATCGATTTTTGAGATGTGGTATTGATACCTCGCATGTTTGTATCGATACAGCCTTGGCAGTAGCCAAAGTTGTGATTTTTGGCAAAATGTATCAACACATAAGCATGAGTATCGATACAAATCCATTGATATCGATACAGGCCTCTAAGTCTCAAATTGGAAATATTTTTTGCTCTTAGTATCAATACACAGCTCATTGTATCAATACTCATGAGTAAAAAATGCCTTGTGTATCGATATAGAATGTTTTGTAACGATACACTAAGGCATTTTTGCCTAGTTTAAGCCACTTTTTAGCCTTTAAAATCCCGATTTAAACATGATTTTCGACCAAGGAACTATCATAAATCACTGAAAACCTCAACTATGGGCTCATTAACAGATTCAAACAAATTTGCTCCAGCCCAAACAATCAATGAAAAAGGTTACTTTCATAAGATATATGGGTATAAAAGGTATGGCAGGCATATCTCCAGTTGTAGGCTGTCACAGCCTTTTTGCCTCCTTGCTCAGCATGGCAGAACCAATAAAAAGAAAGTCACTTGAGCATGATAGTTGGAGCTGTCCCCTGGTGCAGAAGGGAAAAATCAAAAATACCATTGCATTATCTTTTAAAAGCAATAGCTGAGCATTGAATAAAAGACTCTCCCAACTACCTAAAAAAAGTCCCAACTATAAAAAAAATCTCCAACAATCTCAAAAAACTCATCATTTATTCCCATAAATCTTCCAACAACTCTAGCTCTAAAATCTCACTAAAAACACTATTCCATTACCTTTCACCCTCAACCAACCTCCGTTCTCGTAGCTCCTTAAAACCCCTATTGGAACACTTCCAAAAAATTAACCTTTTACATACTTGCATCCTCAAAAACACCCTACCATCAACCATATTACCATAAAGCTTTTTCCTTTCACCTTTTTTTTCCTAAATAATAGTAAAAAATGGGAAAGAACTGAGCTCAAAGTCATTAAAAAGGGAAGAAGGGTCAAGCTTTTACTAGTATATTTTTTACCTTGTTCCATACATTTTCTATTTTGATCATTTATTCCATTTTCGTAAGCCCTTCATGCTACCATGACCCTCCTATGGCTCCCATGCATCATTGTTACCTTAGTTGTGGTGGTCTTAAGATTTTGATGACTGTCTTGACACCTTAATGTTATGGGATATATAAACTCACCATACGTTATTTTTATCATTACACAACCTCTGTTCATGCATCTTTTGCCATGTTCCTTCTGTATTCACATATCTATTTCATGTTTAAATGGTCACCTTAACATGTCTTAGGTATGTTTAAACATTTTCTTATGTTTTGAGAAGTTTTATGAAATAAAAATGCTATCTTGACAATGTCAGCATCCATTCCTTTGTCCAAACATGCTCATATCGTCCTCATGCACCATATTTATGACCTTCTTGCATTTGTGTCACCCATTTTCATGTCAAAATGTCACCTTTGTATGTTTACATTTTTATCCTAGGTTTATCTTTGTATATGCTGTATTTTGTTCATGATATCTCCATCAAAATGCTTGCTTGTTTCTTAAAACCTAATTTTTAGAAACATCCCCAAGTTAGGTTCACATTGCCTCTAATAGATGAAGAGTAGCATGGACTTAATGCTTTCATTAAATTGGTCTCCCAATCATAAGGGTAAATCAACATTTTAGCTTTGGATTCATGGTGAAGTAAGTTTATTTTTCAAAAAAAAAAAAATCCTTTTAGTATTAACCCTGGATCTTAGGTCTCATGTTCCCTTCAGTAACACGGTCAATGGGTTGTTCCATCCTCCCAAACTACTTTGAGATTGTGGAATGAACTTGTGAAGCCCATGTTACTTTCTTTCATGGATGTTCAGGCATCCAAAACTCAGGTCTATCTTTGAAAAAATAGGAATATCAAATAATCCCCTTATTTTTGCTTTGGTAGTACTTAATCCGGATTTGGAAAATCATTTTCAAGCCATAAGATATTTTTTTTGATTTTTTTAATATTTTTCCCTTAAAAGACATCGAACTACCTTTCTAACTATCTTATTTGCCCTCAATCATCCTGGATGGGGGAGTATGATTTTTCAAAGCTTTGTTGGTTGAAACCCTTGCAACCAATGTGTAACATTTTGTTTAGGCCATTTTGGCCTATCATATGATTTTGATGAAATTTTTAAGTATTTTTCCTAAAAAGTTCATGAAATTCCCTTTTTGAAAAGTGTTGTTCACAATTTAATAATCTTAGATAAGCCTAAAATGATTTTCCAAAGTTTGGCATGTCTTTTTCCCAGCATGTGCTGCTAATGTCAATATAAACTAAACTTCAAAAATTAATTCCGCTTAGAAAGTGATGATCTAAAATTTTTGGAATATTTTTACATTAAACCTTATTGAGTTATCTTTTAAATTATACCTTATTTACTACCTAAAGCCTTCAGACAAGCCTAAAATAAATTCAAGAAGAGAGGTGACAAGATGTTATCTCCTGTTTTTATCTTAGTTTTCTAATCTCTTTTAATCGAGAAGTTTGAATGTCTTAAAATGCATCCAGTTCATTACCCCACAACATTAGCCCCTTTTGACTCAGATCAAGATTAAAATACAAAAAAATAGGATTTCGTATTAAAATTTTCGCTAATGGAGATATTCAAACTCCATTACTCAAAAAGTATACTTTAACCCCATTTTAATTAAAAATTTTAAAATTTCTCCTTGTTCCTAAATGTTTGCCTAACTTTAGGGATACCCTAACCCCATTACTCTAAGAGGATACTCCAACCCTATTTTTAAAAAAAATACAATTTTTTCTTTATTCCTAAATATTTTCCTAACGCTTTCTTTGGGGATACTCCAACCTAGCTTTATCTAGAAAACATTTAAAATCTTCTCTCTTTCGAACCAACTTATTTTTTTGATAGGCAAGTAATTGATGGAATTACAAATGGAGTAGGCATTACAAGTTTTTTTGTACGAGAAAGTATAAAGTATGTAGAGGGAAATCGCTCTCTTTTTATCTGCTATTGTATTTATTTTATGCATTAATTTTTTTGTAATTTACTATATATTTTTTAATTTTATGAAATTTATATTTTTTTCATTTTTTATTATTATATTTATATTTATAATATAAAAGATTTTAAAATCATCGTTGACCTCCTTTTTTTTTCTTTTCTATTTCTGGATTATTATATGATGATTTTTGAACTTTCCATATACATATACAGAAATAGAAAAAGATAGGCTAGAATTAACATCTCTTATGTCATGTCAATGATAATATAAAAATGGAATTGGGATCTAGACGGAATACAATGAAATAGAGCCACTTTGAGGTTCCCTATGAAATGAGGCATGGAACGGAGCCACTTCGAATAAGTTCCAGGGGTTGCAAAGGAAACTTCGAGTTAATATTGGTCATGGGTTGAGAACAGGAATTGAACTCTATGAGATCAAACCTCCCGTTATTCCTCAATAGCTCAGCGGTCGAGCGGTCGACTGTTAACTGATTGGTCATAGGTTCGAATCCTACTTGAAAAGATTTGATTCATTTAGAATTAAAGAATTTAGAATGTCAGAATAAAAGGGTTCGCTTTGACCGTTAAGAGTAGGTAACCTATTCCCTGTGTCTTTGTTTCTATTGCATTCTATCTCATCATATCACATTCTGTTCTGCGATATTTGAGAATCACCGTCAATACCTCGGTGTAGGTGTCCGGGATAATCCTTTGTTCCATAGTCCCAGGGCTATTTACAACCAGCCAATTAAGAATTCTCAATGTACTAGTACTAGCAAATACCTTAAAGAAGCAGTCATCGATTCTCCTAAGAGGCCATAATTACTGTGAGCTAGCACATTAATTTAATGATGAGGAGCACATTTTTTCTATGCTACTAATACTTGTACTTGCTGTGCTATTCTGCCCAAGCCTGGCTGATAAAGAGTTACAGGGCATAAAACAAAAAAAAATATGCTTATTTTTTTATTTGGCTGGGAATACTATATATAAAATAGAAAAGTAAATATACGACAAATACTAAATAAAAAGCCACTCTATTTCGGCAAAAGACTTACACCCAAGTTCCATAGCTATGGGTCCACTATCCTGATCATGATTTTCCTACCCCCAGAGGGAAAGGTCCTTCCTTTTAGGCCGATTATGGGCAAGAAGGGATTCGAACCCCTGACACCATGGTTTGTAGCCACGTGCTCTAATCCTCTAAGCTACAAGCCCTACCTCATCTCCACTGGATTTGTTCCCAGAAATACCCTAAAAATAAGGAACTTCCTCTCCCCAGCCATTGTGGGTGAAAAAGATATGAAAGCACCTAATTTCTCTATAAGAACGGTGTGTTCCAAGGTGTGAAGTAGGAGAGAGAGGATTTCATAATTAGGGTTTTAAATAAGATGACCTTTTCATTTTTCATTTTTTTTCTCATATTGAAAAAGTAATAAGAATGAGAGGTGTTAAGCTTTTATCATCCTAGCATCGAGCTATTTTTCTACAGGACCTTCCCTATAGTATCGTCATTGCAGTAGAGTTTAACCACCAAGTTCGGGATGGATTGGTGTTGTTCCTTTACGCCTAGAACACTAGAATATTGAACCATGAATGAAGAAAGGCATGTGGGAAAAAGAAAAGCATATTGGCTAGTGATTATGAGGCCCTGATTCTTGATTAGAGGGGACACCAAAGGCCTCTGCCCTTCCATCCAATGGATAGATAGAGAGGGAGGGCAGAGCTTTTGGTTTTTTCATGTTGTCGTAGAGGTTTACTCATTAGTAATATTAGATAATAATAATTACCCACATAATTCATTTTTTGACAATTCCATTTTATGTCACAAAGTCAAAGTCCATTATGCTGGCTTTGACTTTGATTCTGATAAACTAACTAACTACCTTTTCACTACAAAAAAATAATTTAACTTAAGACTCTACTTGATTGAATTTTGACTCAAAGGAAAAAAATCGTGGAGTTAAACTAACTCACTTAGAACACCTTTTAAAGGATTGCGTGGTATGATTGGATTGAATAAACCCTTATGGAATAAATATTCAATCGCCTATGAACTTTAGCTATTATTTTATTCAATGTTTGCTCAATTTCTCTTTTACCCGCAAATGCAATATAGGCATTGGGTTCAGCAATAATGATAGCCCTTAACATATCAAAACTCGTGGTCACTCCACCAGTAGTAGGTGATGTAAGAATTGACACATACAATAACTTTTTATTTGATTGATTATCATATAAAGTAAAAGATATTTTAGCCATTTGCATCAAGCTCAAACTACCTTCTTGCATCCCTACTCCGTCAGAAGCACACACTAGAATAAGAGGTAAAAAATTATTGGTAGCATATTCGATCAAATGGGTGATTTTCTTGCCTACTACGAATCCCATACTACCTCCCATAAACTAAAAATCCACAACCCTAATTGCTATAGGAATACCATTTAGTTGACTCGTGCCTGTTTGAATAGCCCCAGTTAATCCTGTCATTCTTTAATAAGAATTAATACAATCTTTATAAGGCTCTTCTTCAGACTAAAATTCAATAGGATCCAAAGAGATCATGCCTCCATCCATAGGACCCCAAGTACCTAGATTAATTGAAAGTTTGATTCTATCTGAACTACTCATTTTCAAATGATATCCACGTTGTTCACAAATATTCATTTTTGACTTAAACAGTTTCTTATAATTTAATCCATAACAATTTTCGCACTAAACCCACAAATGCTTGTATAGATCGAGATCATTACAACTTTCTTTTAGAGTTAAATCATTACCATTTTAGCGAGTTATTATATAGAAATTCTTTCCTTCACTACTATTTCCACCTTCGCCATAAATGTAATTATAAATATAACTATTATTGGAATTGTCACTACCACTTAAAATTTTAAGAACGAAGATAAGAGTCAATACAACTATTAATGTGATTATTCCAACTATAGTTAGTATCATCCAAGTTAAAATCATAGTGGGGATCATCATTTTTTGATCCATTATTCATATAACTAGAATTATGATAACTATAAAAAAAATTTCTAGTTCACTCATAAAAGAATGATCATTGTCAATCTCAAAAAATTTATTTTCACTATCAAAATATCTGGAATAACTATCCTGATTACTATCCCTAATTAAAAAGGTGTCATTAGAAATGAAATTCTGAATGTCTTTGATGCCAACTAAATGATTAACCTTACTGTAATAACTAGAGCTAACACTACAATCATAAATGTTTTTATCTGTATTATTTCTAGTCGGGTCTTCATTTACACTAGTATTTTCAATAGGACCAAGGCTATCCATTGATTTACTTAGCCCATATCTATATTCTAATTCCCCCTTAGATAAGATCAAATTGAACTATGATTTTTCCATAAAGCTTTCTTGCCTCTATTTACATAAAAGTACAATAGATGAATAGTTATTTGATGAAAAATCAATTGAATATTTTATTTCCTATCAGAATATGCATACTCTATGGATAGAGGAATACATAGAGTTGAACATAGTAAAATAAAAAATTGAAAGACTTCATTGAAATTATTCATTTGAAAATTTCCTAAAAAGCTAATCATAGGTTCTTTTCTCCATCTGAATAATAGGGCTATTATGCTCATTACTAAACTTGTTGAAGAAATGAAATATAAACAAGGTATATCTTTTTGACCAGAGGTTGAATCGATTATCAGAAGAAGAATTAGGCAAAAAATTAGGATACATTCTGGGAAGATAAAACTTCCATCGAAGAGAAGCAAATAAAAAGCTTCCATAAAAATTCTCATAGAATAGAGACTGAAGTTTTCATTCTGTACATGCCAGATCATGAATTAGTAACTGCATCCAATCTCCAAAAAAATCCCAATTGTTTTAAACTTTCTATTTTTGGAATGGACTATTTACAAAATCTCCATGAATAGGATCAAACCTTATTCCATGGTATTTACATGAGATTCCTCTTTCTTATTCTTAAGCAAGCCGCAGAGAAGGCTTAGTTAATCCATGATTTATGTTTCACCTTTCATTTCCTTTTCATTTGTTTCGAGAAATATATCGATCAATTTTGATTCTTTCTTTTTCTATTGATTCTTTTTCGATCGAGGTGTATGGATCCATGAATTTATATGTCTATATTGATCCTATTCATGGATTAACGAAAATGTGCAAAAGCTCTATTTGTCTCTGCCATTCTACGAGTCTCCTCTTTTTTGCATATGGCATCGCCACTCTTTTTGGCTGCATCCACTAATTCAAAACTTAATTTGAAAGCCATATTTCGACCCAGACATTTTTGGGATGCCCCTAATAACCAACGAATGGCAAGTGCTTTTCCTTGTGTGGATCCTATTTCAGTGGGAACTTGATAAGTCAATCCACCTACATGTCTTGCTTTTACTACTATATCGGGAGTTACTCCACGTATTGCGTGACATAAAACAGATAGTGGATTTGTTTCTGTCTTTTGTTGAATCTTTTTCAAGGCTCGATCGATAATTTGATAAGCCAATGATTTTTTTTCAAGTTTTAGAATATAGTTAACCAACTTGTTAGCTAATCGATTAGGATAAATTGGATCGAATTTTGCAATTTTTTCTTCTACAATGCCTCGACGTGACATGAGCGTGAAAGGGGTTCAAGAATCCATTTTCTTCTTCTTTTTATAAGGGCTCAAATCATTTATTTTGGCTTTTTGAACCCACATTGTAAGGCAGATCTCAAAAAATATGAAAGATCTTTCTCCAAGCTGTACATACGGCTTTCATCGAATGCGATTTTCCATTGAATACTATATATATCTATGAGATCGAGTATAGAATTCTGTAACTCACTTTAAATTGAATATCCATTTCCCTCCCTTCCCTGCTAGGATTGGAAATCCTATATTTTACATATCCATACGATTAAGTCCTTGGGTTTTCTAAATAGTGTAAAAAAAGTGTTCGAATCATTACTATTTGACTTGGACCTATTGTAAAAGAGTTAAGGCATTTCAAATTATTTGTTGACATGGACAAAGTCAAGGAAAACCTCTAAAATTATTTTAATATTGAACCTTAGACATATAATAGATTTGAATCGAATCTTTTTAGAAAGAAGATCTTTTGTCTCATGGTAGCCTGCTCCAGTCCCCTTGTAAAACTTTTGTTATTAGGTTAGCCATACACTTCACATGTTTCTAGTGATTCACATGGCATCATCAAATGATACAAGCCTTGGATAAGAATCTACAACACACTAGAATGCCCTTGTTGACGATCCTTTACTTCGACAGCATCCAGGGTTCCTCGAACAATGTGATATATCACACTGGGTAAATCCTTAACCCTTCCCCCTCTTACTAAGACTATAGAATGTTCTCGTGAATTATGGCTAATACCAGGTATATAAGCAGTGATTTCAAACCTAGAGGTTAATCGTACTCCAGCAACTTACGTAAGGCAGAGTTTGGTTTTTTGGGGTGATAGTGGAAAAGTTGATAGATAAGTCACCCTTATTGCCACTTTACAGAATCGTACATGAGATTTTCACCTCATACGGCTCATCGTTTAATTCATTTGAAGTCTTTAGGTCCTGTTTCTCATTTGAGAATCTCCTCCCTTTTTCCACTCTATCCTAAAGAGTAACTAGGACAAATTCATCACGTTTTCATGTTCCAATTGAACACTTTTCATTTTTGATTATTCTCAAAAGAGAAGATCTTTTTACCAAACATCTGCGGATCTAATCACATGATCTTATAATAAGAACAAGAGATCTTTCTTGATCAATCTCTTTGCCCCTCATTCTTCGAGAATTAGAAAGATCCTTTTCAAGTTTGAATTTTTTCATTTGGAATCTGGGTTCTTCTACTTCAGTTTTATTTACTTATTTATTATTTTTTTGACCGATCTCTAAAATTGTCATCTCAGTTATTTTTTAATAATTAAAAGCAATTATGAGATACATTTCGATTGCCCCTCCTTTTTACATTTTTTTGTTTGTGATTTCTTGTTTATGTTATTATTATATGTCACTTTTTCCACCTTACTAACTTGTTTCCTTTTACAATGATTACCATGCATTCATATTTAAAATTCATTTTTCTAATAAAATTACAAGGCGGTGTTTTGTGTTGGTTCTTCTCTAGTGCCTAATATGGAATATCAAAACTTTCAAAACTTAATTTGGACTTTATATTCACAAAAACTCCCTGTGTTCCTCATATCTCCGAGGTGCATAGATAAGCTAATATTTTTAAAAAAAAAATCTAACCTATTTTTTAAAAAAACTTCATGCGTTAAAGGGAATTATATCTAAATAAAGGCTACATGGAACCAATTTAACCGAGACCAAAGTGAAATATAGTTAATAGGTATCAATTTCGGGCATCATGGGGATGTTAATCTTTCCCCAAGCATAATTATTTTTTAAACCCAACCAACGAATCTCTAGACTTTATAGACCTTGAAATCGATGTTTTGAGTTTCATAACTAGGAATATTATTTTCAGTAGGCATTCGATACTACCTAGCCCGAAATGATCGATGGTGGTTCCAAGTTTACAACCATTTTTTACCGACTATCCGAGACTAGTTAGATGAGCGACTCGCCTGACAGTCTCTTTCCCTTTCATATTGTTACACCTAATCCAAATCTCAATCAAAGGATAACTCAAAGGCTTAACTATGATCAACCATAATTTATTTTTAAGTCAAGCGCGCTATGCCCTTCGAATTGCCTGAAGTTTTGAAGGAAGGGAAAATGGCATACTTGTCTTTGCGTATTGTTAATGCCCTTTCTTAACTAAACAATAACAAGGAATGTTTTTAGAAACATAGCTTTAATGCATAAGGATCTCATAATTGCATCTTTTTACAATTCCTTTGCAATGCCAACTGTGTTTCATAGGTTTAAAAAAGATATTTACAATAATTACTCAATAAAATCTTATGGATAAAAAAATACATCTATATTATTAATTAAACTATATTGTTTAATTACATGAAATAACTAAATGCTAATGCCTTATAAGCCATAATGATTGGCTTTCATTGGCACCAAGAATATCGAAACAACTAATCACATGTTAAAAGCTTAGCCCTTAACAATAACTTATCACATTGTACATGGCTAATATCCTAAATGTCTTCCGTGTTATGTTAATTTAATGGCTATAATTCACCCTTATATATAGAATATTTTTATACTCAACCAAAGACTTTTAGAACATTATTACATCCACTTCTAAAACACTTTCCTTATTATAATAACATTATTCCCATAGCTTCCCCTTCACCTCTCCTAAAACCCTTTTAAAACCTTTCATTTTCTTTATTTCTACCCTTCACCATAACTAAAAGCTTCTTTCTTTTTATTTTTTTCTAACTAAACCACAACAAAGAAAGGGAAGAAAGTGAGCTCAAAGCTGCTTAGTTTGCTGCGTAAAGGAAAAGCTACGAGCTAAAATTTTTAAAGAATATTTTGTTAGTGTAAACCCTACAAGCCAATCATTATGGCTTGAAAGGCATTATCATTTAGTGATTTCATGCAATCAAATGTTATATTTAATTAATGTCATAAAGGCATTACTTCATCTATAAGGTGAATTATATAATTACTATAAATATCTTATATAGATAAAGCCTATGCATAGGCCTAGTTAGGGAATTATAAAGTGTTGCAATTATGAGAACATTTTGCATCAAAGCTGAGTTTCTAGAAACTTTTTTGGTCACCATATTATCAAGATAGGGCATTGACAATGTAAAAAAACTGGAATATGTAAGCCTTTATGCACAGGATGCATGCAACTGATCTTATAAGTTAAAGTATAAAGGTACTTAGGGATTTTATATGGGTGCTTGTTATGGTAACAAGTGCATTGAACATGACCTACTACAAGAGTTTTATTTAGTATTTCACTCAAGTATCTATGAAAATACTCTCATGTGTCAATAATGTAAATGATCCATAGATTTATGACACCAAGTCATCTCATATGAGGAGTGTAATGCTTTGATTCCATTATGAATGAGTCTATAATAGATGAATGTTTATAGTAAGGTGATTTTAGGTATGGCACAAATCATATGGTAGATAAATGAATGGTTTAAAGAGGATTCATCACCCTAAATGATTTGAGGGGGCATATCTTACATGTACCTAGCTTGTGTCGACTCAAAGTCCTTGGCTAAGGTAATATTGATTATAGAGTTAACATATAAGAGTTATATACTAATATGGAATGAGCTAAGAGTAGATCCTAAACCATGCTCTTTCTAATTTTGAGATATATGATGAATAGATATCTATTACACTAAGATAGTTAACACTAAAGGCCTTATCAAAGCTATATTGACACTTCCTGCATGTTAGGTGACCATGATGCATTGTTAGAGGTTAATCTTGGTCTAAATATAAAACATTATTGATTGGGCTATTTTTTATACATTACCAATATGATGTGGGCCTAATAGGTCGCACAAAAAGGGGTGATTAGTAGAAATAAAATTAAAACTGGGCTTATGTGTCTAATAATAGTAATGGTTACTTAAACCTAATTTAAATAAGTTCACAAGGGCTAGGGGTAAGATTGTAATTTATTAAAAATTAAAATTTTAACCTTAGCCTATATAAGCTTATCATTGTCCTCTTATATGTATTAGATTACACTAAAACATTCAGCCAAGAGGACCCTAAAAGGGAGTTGGTGATATCCCTCTCGTAATTCTGTGGGATATTATGCTGTCTCCATTAAAGCAATATGAAAATCAATTTTGTTCTTTTGTTTGGTTATTGAATCAAGATCTTCTTGTGCTAAGGGAAACTTTATTAAAATCTAAGCTAGTAACATGGCTTTCGATAATAAAGTTTTATCTTTATTAAAGGTTTTTTGGGCCCTCTATATGGATAATTTTTAGAGGTCGGATGCTTGGACAAGCTTGGTTTATTGCAACTGGGCTTGGTGTTTCTTGTAATTGGGTCATGGAATTTTTGAAAGACTTCTCAAGTTAAGGTATGTTTGAATCTTAAATAGTTCTTTAGGTTTCTTGATCTAAAAGATTAATCAGGATCTTAAATGTCATGCTATTTAAGAGTCTTGGATTAGTTTCTTTATTTTGTTTCTGTTGTGTTCTTTATGAATTAATTAAAAAAATTTGTAATTTGATTACTTGATACTTCAAAACTTCCTTATATTTTCCATCCATTCTCTATTTATTTTGTGTTATTATCATCATTTCCATCGTTGAGTGTGTCATCTATGTTACCATGACCTTATTAAGACTTTTAAGAATTATTATGGCCTTGGTTGTGGCAGTTCTAGGACTTTGATGATCTTTTTTATGCCTTGATAATGCTTGGATGACCAAAAATGCAATATTTCATTTTGACATAAAAACAACCTTCGTTCTTGCATTTTTGTCATATTTTCCTTATTTATTTTATGTTTAATCTAGTTTAAAATGTTCATCCTAGCATGTTTTAAGCATATCCATGCATTTTGATGCATTTCTAGCATGCTTTGATTAATTAAATATGAGTTACGTTGCTACTTTGGAAGCTCATTCATGTCTAATGCTTTTAACATGTTTAGCTTATCACATGTTTGCTAAAATGCCTCCATGATTGCTTGTAAAAATCTATTTTCAAAAACCCCTTAAGTCCATGCTAACTTTAATCAATGTAGCCCAACATGGATTTAATGTTTTAAATACATTAGTCCTCTAATATTATGGATAAATAAGCTTTTATGTTGGATTCATGATACAATGAGGCAAACTGTATTTTGCTTTCAACCTAAAAAATGCTTTTGGTTTTGCAACTTGTTTGGGTTAATGACTTGGTTTGAGCCTCAAAAGATGACTCGATGGCATGGGTAATAGGTCATCCAATTGCCTAACTCTCTGAGGATTTAGATGGATACATGCTTCCACTTGTATAGACCCTAATTTTTAGACTTTTGTATGTCTGACACCTTGACACATGACTGGAAAACCATAAACCCAAGAAACCGTCATTTTAGTACTAGCAGCATTATGCCTTGACTCAAAATATTATTTTTTAGACCTATCGTAACATGCCCTGAGGTAGATCCTCATGAATTTTTGGGTGCATATGAGTTAAAATATCTATCTGACTAGGAAATGTCTTTTTGACTGAGACTTTTCCTTCGTGACGTGATAAGAATAAGAAAGTATAGATTTTCAACTTGTGATATAGTTAAGGGAACCATAAGACAAATCACTCATGTTATTAGTCTTGGATGACCATCACGAAGTGGCTAACACTTGGGGTCACCATAGATCATTTCAGGCTAGGCATGATCAGATGCCTACTAAAATCTATGGTTTAAGTTATGAAACTCAAAACATCGATCCCGTGGTCTAACATAGCATAAAGATTCACCGTTTGGGTTTGAGAGTTGCTTACGCATGATAAGGTATGAACCTCTTCGCGATGCCCAAAATCGGCACCTTACTAGCTATGTCTTATCCCGGTTTTAATTTTTGCAATCTTAACTTGTCATTATTTTGAATAACCCTCTTTCAATGCATGAATTTTATAGAAATACAAATCTAGGTTTTGGTGAAAAGATTTAATCTCATACGCACCCCGAAAAGATAGGGAATATAGAGATTTTTAATAAAAATAATCTTTGGATTTTACTTTGAAAAATAGAATATTCAACTTTGGGCACTGAAGAGATACCCATGCAAAATATTACCTTTAGTTTTACTTAAAATGTTTTGAAAACATGCAGATAATCATCACGAAGAAATCACGTTAGTACGACAATGAATAAAGTAACATAACTTGGACCATTCAATGTAATGATAAAGCAAAGAGATGGACTATTGGAATTTATCTCATAATTGGCATTGATTAACTAGGAATAACTGAATTGACCATTTTAGAGATGCATCTGGCTTTTTGATTGAGTGAGGTTTTCTTGACACATTCATGGAAGTCCGAGAAGGAAAAAAATTAATTGTAGTTGAAAGACAAGAATGGAATACCCCTAAAAAATATAAGGTTGGAGTATCCCCATGGATGACAAATAATTTTGACAAAGGAAGATTTTTAAAACTTGTCAATTTTGAAAAGTGGGTTTAAAGTATCCCTTTAAAAGGTCAAGATTAGAGTACTCTCATAGATGACAAATAATTTTGACAAAGAAAGATTTTTAAATCTTGACAACTTTGAAAAGAGGGTTGGAGTATCCCTTTGAAAGGTTAAGGTTAGAGTATCCCTAAAAGTGATATGTTTGACATTCTTTAGAGAAGTCGAGTTGAAAAAAGTTAAGTTGACAAACCTTTGTGATCTAGAAAACCAATGAGCATTTAGGCAACTTTTGGGAAAAGAAATTATTGTGAATGAGTATGGTAAAGATGCAAAATATATTCATGCCTTGATACAAGCTTATGGGAGGTTAAAGCATGTTCGCAAGTCTGAGGGGGTGATACGAAGGCATTCGAATGTCTCGAGATGAAATTTAGGAAAACAACTTAATTTTGACCATGATTGAGATTAAGGGACAGCATCGCTTGATCCCACTTTTCAAATTTATCTTGGATTAGTTTGAAGGCTTTAGAGGATGGACAAGGTACCGTCAGAAAGTTAACTTGACAAGGGTCAATCTAAAAATATTCCTAATATCCCAAAAAATCACTTTTCGGGGAAATAAATTTTTGAATTTGGGTTAATTACGCTACTAACAGAGCATGCAAGGAAAATGGTGTGCCAAAATTCAAAAAATAATTTTGGACTTGTTTGGAATAAAAAAATTACAAATAATACCTTTCCAGAAAGGAGATTTCATGAAATTTTTAGGAAAAATGTTGGACAGATTTTGAAAAATCATTTAGTAGGCCTAAAGGGTCCAACCATAATGCACTTTGTTAACACTACGGATTCCAGATAGACTAGGTTTGAAAAATCATAATTCTTTGATCCGGATTGATCCAGGGATGAATAAAACTCATTTTAAAGATATTTTGGCACACTTTAAGAGAAAAATAATGTAAAATTCATGAAAAATAATCTGGGATTTTAAAGTGATTTTTCAATTTTTAACAGTGATGATACCGGCGATGGACAAAGCAAAGCAGAGTATATTTCTTATTTTCTCTATATTTACGGGTCCAAACTGGAGTCATCGACATTTAAACGTCCATGACCAAAGGGAAAGAGTGGCACGAGTATCGCAAACTCATTTGCACAACCCTAGAGTAATTTGGGATGATGAAACAGCCAATTGATCATACCACTCAAGGTCCTGACTCAAAAAGAAGGCACAAACATTTAGGAACAAGTGCAAGGCCATTTTCATTAGAAAATAAAAAATTTTGAGCTTGTTTAGTCAGGATTACAGATTTGCAAAACTTTATCTTCCCCAAGATTTTTATATTTAATTTTAAGGAAAATGCTAAGTTCATGCTAGTCCTCATTAGTTGAGGTTAGCATGCTTGGTTTGGGGAGTTTTTGAAAATCAATTTTTTGGCAATCATCAAACATGCATTTAGACAAGGAGAAGACAATGAACATGCAAGGGAATGGCATATAACATGAATGGGGATGCTAACTTTACTAATGGTCTTGATAAAGAAAGTGCTATGCACATATCTTATGAAGTGAAGCATGCCAAAAATAACAATGATTCATGATAAAAGGCAAGTTAACATAAAAACATGCTTAAAACATGCTAGGCTAAGGATTTGTGCATGGATTGAACATAACATGATGCATGGATATGGCATAAAATGGATGAGCAAGAACTATTAAAATATTGAGTATCAAATGAGGCATTTTGCACATCAAAGGGGTATTAAGGCATCCAAATCCTAAACTACCATAACCAAAAGCCACAATAATGCATGAGAATCCTAAAAAGGTGATGGAAACATGGAAGGCTCACTAAAATGATGAATATGCTGAAAAATAAAAAATGAAAGGGATAAAGTCAAAAGTTATACCAACAAAACTTTAATTTTTGGCCAAATGGTTGGAGCAACAGAGATGGCTTGAATTTCCCTCTTTTTTTTGTTAATAAGCAAGAAAAAGAGAGAGATAATGAGGTTTTGGTTCTGGTATGGATGAGCATGATTTTTAGAATATGCAGTGGTCAAGAGTGAATGTTTTGGAGCTATTTTCGGGTGCTGAGTGAAAAGCTACGGGATTTGGATTTCTTGATGTGTGAATGTGTTTTGGAAGCTAAAAATGAGCTGAAATCTAAAAATCTTTTAGCTAAGATATAAGTGGTCTATTTATTCCAGCATTTTGGAGCCAAATTAGAGATGCTTTTGGTCATTTCTCAAAAAGGACAAAGTGATGTTAGTTTCATGGCCATTGAGTAGCTATAGAGAGTAACTTGCTACCAATGTGATTGACATAGAGTGGCTGGTTTAAATGCTGAAATTATTTTCCAACAAATAGGGTGGCTGATAGTGATCTTGGTCAATAAACTAGAGAGGAGCAGGGTGATATATGGCATTAACTTTTTGATCAAATTTTGACTTCAAAAATGTTTTAATTAGTTTAAAAGTCCAAATTCGTAATTTGATATGGGTTTTGATTTTTTTATGCAAAGAAACGAGTTAAAATCGAGTTTTGGATCAATCGTAGATGAGCTAAAAATGCCCAAACCATGGAAAATGGCTTGTATGTATCGATATATTACAAAATCTATTGATACATTTCGTCCAAAAACCTTGAGTGTATCGATACAATGAACATAATATCGGCATAGTGATCATTGTATTATACTATAAACCATTGTATCTATTCAATGCTTTATTGTATCATACATGTTGATATGTTTCGATACATTTCTTTACAGAATACACGTTTCGATATTGGCATGGCCTAGTATCGATACATGAGCTCCTGTATCGATACATAAGCTTATGTATTGATGCATTTACATGTTGTATTAATACAAATGGTGATATTTTAAATTTTTGGATCGTTGGAGCATTGTATAAATGCATGAGAACCATGTATTAATACATTCAAGCAAAATTATGAATTTTCTCATATCTTTTTTCATCAGACACCTTGAACTATATCCTTTGATGCCATAGCTTTGCGTTTATCTTTGATATGATCCATAGGCCTTCTTGACCTCCTCAAAAATACTTTTTGTCATCCGAGGATCATCGCCCCTTCTCAAATCTATGCCTTAAGTTGCTAAAAAAATTAGCTCGAAACAAATAAGGTATCTACAACTACCCCTCATTAATTATTACTAAGAATCTAGAATAGGGCAAAGACAAATAGACACTATTTTGTCTAAGGTGGAATGATGTTTGCCAAAACACCTGTAGAAAAATAAATTTTAATTAATACTTTTCCATGATAAGTGCAGTGTATTGGCAATGATCCTAATAGAGGTTTTAGTGAATTTTGTAGGGCCTGCCCTCTCTACTAGGGTTTTAGGTTTTCTAAAATTTGACCTGCTTAGGCAGGTGTAGAGTAACATGGATTTTTAATGTGGGTGCTGCTAGCTTGTACAAAATTTGACTTAAACTTAGGTGCCATTAGCTCGTGTGGCTTTGATTCGAGTGTCGTCAACTTATACAAGCTTTGACTTAGACCTAACTGCCACCAGCTTATGTAGGCTTTGACTCAGACTTGGGTACCACCAACTTATATAGGCTTTAACTCCGGTGCCACCAGCTTGTACGGGCTTTGACTCAGACTAGGTGCTACTAGCTTGTATGGGCATTAAAAAGTGCCACTGACTTATGGGCTTTAAAGAGGTGCCATTAACTTATAGGCTTTGAAAATGGTGCCACTAACTTATGGGTTTTATGTGGGTATGATTGGCATCCGATTGTTTGTAGACAAGTTTGTTGCCACCAGCTCGTGTTGGCTTAAGAAGATTTCTTAATAGGTGCCTCCTGAATAACGCTTGGTTTATGAAGCTTAAAGTTCTTACCAAGGACTCCTTGGAGGTTTGGTGAACCTGGCTTAAAGTAGCATTGAAAAATTCATGATATGTGATGGTAATGTGAATGCATGATGTGGCATATTGTCATGATTACATGATGTGAAGTCTAATACAAGAGATAGCCATAGTTTTTCTTGTATGTCATTCAAACTCTTATAGGGACAGTGATTTATCTTTGTTACAACTATGGACAGGAATTTTCCTAATCTCACTGTGGATTGTAGGTTGCCTTGGCTTCACTGAGGGTATGACAAAAAAATATATTCTTAAGAATTTAGATTATTGCATTTCTTAATTCAAAGTGTTCAATTATTTTCCTGACAACTAGAAAGCACTGTTAGCAATTGGAGACTGTTTGACTGATTAGGTTGATGTCTCTGGTTTTGATAGGATTCTAATAAAACGCATGGGTTGAATTTTGGTTAGCTGAAAATGGATTGTTCCTAAGATATGGCTTATGAAAGCAAAAAATGGTTTGGTGTATGGTCATGTCAAGCGGGTGTTGGGACACGAAAAGTGCATGATCTTGATGATCAGAGCATGAGTAGAGTTTTCTATGCTTTTTGTTTTCCTCTTAATCTAATATCAAGATGTCCTAAAGCATATTTCAATTGATTATCAAACATTATCAATTAAATGATAAGTGCAATTTGAATTGTACAGAGGTTAAAAGAAACAAGGTAATATTTATTCATGACAACAAAGAGATACAACTTGGTATACTATTTGACAAACAAGTGATTCAGTGGTAAGAAGTATGGTTTTTTGGGTGGAAGATGCCTTTGACGGTCATGACATGAATGTTTTGTAGGTGCTTTCTAGGATCTTTCTCGAACAATGAATGTGACTAGTGTGAGCTAATCTTCGAAAGATCCCTAGGATTGGTTTACTTTGTTCTATAAGTGATCTCAATGTATGCCCTATCAAAATTGATATTCTCAAGTGTCCTTATGGGTTTTTAATTGTAGTCAGGTTGGTTGCCCAAATGCCTTTTTCAAATTTTTATTTGGACCTTTTTTTTGTTTTTTTTATTTTCTCTTTTTTTATTAAGGATGCCCTTTTAAGTTTTCGCCCTCTACATATAATATTTCTTGACAGAATCTAAGTTGACTAGGTTGGGCAAGGTATTGCCATCCATTTCTGACAAGATTAGGGCCTCTCTGGATAAGGCTTACCTTATGACATATGGTCCTTTCCAATTAGGGGTCCACTTCCCTCATGTATCTTTATGAATTGAGAGGATCTTTTTCAAGACCAATGCACCTAGGTGAAATTGTCGTGGATGCATCTTTTTATCATGGGCTCGGATCATGCATTTTTGATACATTTAACCATAGCAGATGGCTTTCATGCATTTTCATTGATGAGATTGAGCTATTCATATTTGTTCTTGACCCATTTAGCCTTTTCATGTTTGGTTTCCATCAAGACTCTAAGAAAAGGGATATCTAGTTTGATAGGCAATATAGCTTCCATCCATAGATAAAGAAGAATGGGGTAGTGCCCGTGGAAGTGCAAACTAAGGTCTTATGGGTATAAAGTTCAAAGGATAGCTTTTTATGCTAGTCTTTATACGTCTCAGCCATTTTTTAACTATTCTTTGATTTTTTGTTAGCGGCCTCAATTAACCCATTCATCTTTGGGCGATAAAGGACATAATTATGATGTTGGATCTTAAACTGCAAGCAGACTACTTGCATCATTTTATTGTTTAAGTTGCTTGCATTCTCTGTGATAATTTGGCTCGAGAGGCCAAATTTGCAGATGATGTCCTTCTTGACAAACTTGTAGATAGTCGATCTAGTGACATTAGCATATGAGGCAGCCTTTACCTATTTGGTGAAATAGTCAATTGTTGCCAAGATAAAATGATGCCCATTGTAAGCTTTAGGGGTGATCAGCCCGATCACATCTATGCCCCATATGGAGAAGGGCCATGGGACTATCATAACGTGAAGTGGCGCTGGAGGGACATTGATTATGTCCATATAGATTTAACACTTATGGCATTTTCAAGTGTAATTGATGTAGTCTCTCTCGAGGGTTAACCAATAATAACCCTCTTTCATGATTTGCTTGGCCATTTGATGTCCATTAGCATGTGTGCTGTAAATCCCTTCATGAACTTCATCTAGGATCCTTTTGGCTTCAAGAGTGTTAACACATCTGAGTAATACTTGTTCGTGACTTTTTTTGTATAAGATTTTTCCATCGATAACAAATCCCATAGCTAGCCTGGTAGTCTTTCTATTATTCTCGAATGCATGTTTGGGGTATAACTAATCCTCGATGTAACGAAGGATGTCATAGTACCATAGTAGGCCATTCTTCTTTTTTTTAATGATATGATAATGAACTAGAGCTGTGTAGATGCTTATCTGGATAGGGGCAACGTCCGACTCTTGGTTGACTTTAAACATAGATGACAAGGTAGTCAAAGCATTGGCTCTTTGGTTCTTTTCTCGAGGTAAATGTTGAAAAGTAATATCATCAAATTCTTTTTTGAGTTCTGCTATCAACTTCCCATACTGTATCATCTTGGTGTCAAAAGTTTGCCATTCCCCTTTCAATTAGTAGATGATTAGGGCTGAATCACTAAACACCTATAATGTCTTGACATTCCTCTCAATGGCTGCTTGAAGTCCCATGACACAAGCTTTATATTCAGCGATATTATTTGTGCAGTCGAAATTCAGTCTTGCTATGAATGGATAATGACTTCCATCGGGTAACATCAATATTACCCTAATTCCATGTCCTAGAGCATTCGATGCTTCATCAAAATACATCTTCTAGGATCGATCTTGGTTAAAGGTGTTTTTATCTTTAGAAATACACATTAGATCCTCATTTGGTAAGTTAAAAGTTAAGGGCTTATAATCATCTACCACTTAACTTACCAAAAAACCAGTAATCATATTGCCCTTGATGGCCTTTTGACTGACATAGGCAATGTTGTATTCAAAAAATAGGATTTTCCATCTAGCCAACCTTCATGATCGTGCAGAGGCTTCGCATAGATACTAGATAGGATCAAGCCTTGCAATCAACCATGTGGTGTGATATAGCATGTACTGCCTGAGTCTCTCAATTGTCCGTACTAAAGCATAGCATAATTTCTTGATTGTGTAGAAGTTGCACTCGTATTCCATGAACTTTTTGCTTAAATAGTAGATTGCTTGTTTTTTTTTCCTGACTCATCATGTTTCCCTAATACACAACCTATAGACTTGTCAAAAATTGCCAAGCAAAGGATTAAAGGTTGATTAGGCACTGGTGGTAACAACACTGGTGGGCTTGGTAGATAATGTTTGACTTTATCAATGGCTTCTTGACATGCCTCATTCTACTCTCTCAGATTTTGTTTATGAAGGAGCCGAAAGATAGGTCGCATTTGTCAATAAGCTGGGATATGAATCTAGCAATGTAGTTTAGTCTCCCTAAAAAGCATTTCACTTTCTTTTGGGTTTGAGGTGGTGGCATATCTTAAATGGTGGTGACTTTGTTTGGGTCAACTTCAATCCTTTTTTCACTAACTATAAAGCCTAGAAGCTTACCTAAAGTGACACTGAAGGTACATTTAGCAGGATTCAATTTGAGTTAAAATTTTCATAGCTGTTTGAAAAGTTTTTAAAGGTCTGTAACATGCTTACCCTCTTTTGTTGACTTGGCAATCACGTTGTCAACATAAACCTTAACTTTTTTGTGCATCATGTCATGGAACAAGGCTACCATGGCTCGTTGACAGGTTGCCCAGCATTTTTGAGTCTGAAGGGCATGACATTATAGCAAAATATCCCCTAGATGGTTACGAAAATTATTTTCTCCAAGTTTTCCAGCACCATCTTGATCTGGTTATAGCCTAAAAATCCATCCATGAAGGAGAAAATAGAATTCTTGGCTATGTTGTCTACCAGAGTGTTAATGTGCGGTAGTGGGAAGTTATCATTAGGACTAGCTCAATTCAGATCCGATAATTAATGCACAGTCATACTTTACCATCTTTTTTTAGGACTAAGACTATATTAGCAACCCATTCTGGATACTTGGCTACTTTGATAAACCTCGCATCAAACTACTTTTTGACTTCCTCTTTAATTTTGAGGAGCATTTTTAGCTTTATCCTTCTTAACTTTTACTAGATCAGTTTGTATCCAAGCTTGATGGAAAGTTTATTGACCACTATATCAGTGTCTAGTTCTGGCATGTCTTGATATAACCAAACAAATACATCCCGTTATTTAAAAAGTAGGTCTATCAGCTCAATCCTAATTATCAACTTTATTGAGGTTTGAATTTTAACCCCCTTTTGATCTTCTTGAGTACCTAGATTTATAACTTCTCTTGGGTCTTCATGGGGCATGATCTACTTTTCTTCTGGCTCAACTAGTTTTAAGACGTATGGTGGTATAGAGCTATCTTTGAAATCTTTTTTAGGATCAACTTCACTAGTGCAAATTGATTGTTCGAAATCAATCTCTAGCAACCCATTAGACATATGCATGTCACTATTGTTAGGACACCGAAAAGGGTGAAGAAATAAACATTGCAAATAACGCACACATAACCTGGCGATTCAAATAAGAATGGAGGTAAAAGAATAATTAAGATAAAGAGATTGAAAAGTGATATAGGCACACAATATGGAATGATATATGCAACATCAATAATGTTTGATAAAAATGCCCCTTACATAGGACACCTTGTTGGGATATATGCCCTAAAGCATATGATGTAACAAACATTATTTATTTTGAATAAATAATTTGATTAACTTAGGTGCATGCATTAAATGAATACTTTATGAATATCACAAAAAATTCCATAATTATCTATGTAACCTTGAATATGTATATAAGTGTTATATACAGAAGGATATTATTCAAGAATGATAATTTAAAATAGTCCATGAAAATTACTTAATTTAATAATTAACTCAACAATTAAAGTGTGGGATTTTTAATTGAATTTCACTAGTGCAGCTTATAATCATTAAGAATGAAATGGTTTTATCCTAACTATTGATGTGGAGAGACACCTTATAAGAGCACTTCAGATAATATGATTATGTGGGACTAGGACATATATGATTTGAATAATTGATAATTTCCATTAAAGAATAGTGAATTCAAATCATATCATCGATGGTTTGATATATAATGATCTTAATCCTGAGTGGTTAGCAGACTCCTATTTATGATGGTGTATCTTTTGATTTACTTAGTACGGATTTTAAAAGCATAATTCTTAAACTTTATGTTTTAAAGATGTAACAAAATAAATAGCAGAGAATGATGATATCACAAGATGGAATCCATTTTTTATTTGTTAAGAACCAGATAAACAATTTCCTTGAGTGATGATTCAAGGGTTAAATGATATGAGTACTCAGATTCCTGATTTGTTCTTGAATCTTATCATTCATTTGAGAATCATTGGTTCTTAAGGAGAAAGATGTAATTATAGAGGTTAACAGATTTTTACCTAACTCTAATTATGAATTATTTATGGAGGATTAATATATAGGCGACGACTACATCAATGGACTACTCTATTTTAGAGTGATTGAATATTTATATTTTAGGGAGCGCAATTCCAAGTTTTTAGTGGAGTAACTTTAGAATTAATAAAAAGTATTGATTAATTAAAGAGTTTAATTAATCAAT
>JBBYHO010000009.1:15551-79677 GCA_038382025.1 Adansonia gregorii | reverse complement strand
ATTTTATTTAATTATTTAAATTTTAAAATATTTTATAATAAATTATATTTATTTCTTTCTACATTTTAATTAATTTACCTTTTATACGTTTTAGAATTATTATAAATTAAAGTTTTAAGAAAATTAATTATGTTTATTCATTTCTTAAATATTCAAAATTCTCATAATTAATGATTTTGATTTTATTTGATATATATATATATACACACGCATGTTATATCTTGTATCATATATTATATACATATATGTTTTAATAATCCACTTATGTGCTGAAATTAATTATTTTGGTTTGGTTTAAATTTAAAAATAATTATTATAATAAAATATATTTATTTCTTTATACATTTTCAATTGAATTACCTTTTTATATTGACATGAACAAAGAATATATTAATTTTCATCCATATCTTGCAGAATAATATTAATTTATGGTCAATTTTTCATATTATCTTATAGATTATATAAATATTTAAAAATTAAAGTATTTGATAGAAAAAACAGATTATCGTACATGAATAGCTTACGTTTTTAAGACCTGGATAATATTAAATAATTGTCATGTGTCCATTAGGTACTGTCTTTGAATTGATTTTGATCCCGACCAATCAATTATATTTATATTAAATAATAATATATTTCTCTCATTAATTTTTATTTTTATTTTGATGTGATTCAGACTAAATTAATTAAATTTATTTTAATAACTTAAATCTCTCTCAATTAATTTTATCTCTTTTTCTTTTTTTTGTTTGAGTTCCGACACTATAAATATTACTTTGTTGAGGATGGTTGATTAATCATCTAAAAGGTCAACTAAGAGAGGCAATAATACTCGATCATTAGCAGAACAACTACCCACATTGTTATTATCATATGAGTCGGTAAAGGCTCTCTGATAATTACTCTATTATAGCATTTCTTTTGCTACGATCAACAGCAAAATTCATTATTCAAAACCTTATTTATTTGTTTCTTTTTTTTGCTGGTTTATGTTATTCTATTTTCTATTATTTTCGACAATTTATATTTATACAATGTGATATCATTGATTTGTTTTACTTAATGCAAAAAACAAAAGATTTAAAGTAAGAAAATTGAGAATGATGGTCTTTATTGCAATATTTTCAAGAATGTTATAAGCATTGGAAAAAGGGGTTTAAATCATTTTATGGACAAGAGTGTTTTCTGCTGAAAATAAATTCTCCTTTGCATATCATGAGCATTAGATATTTTATAAGCATCAACTCTTCACAGTTAACTTTTTTTTTACTGTTTGAGATGGATATCTTTTTAAATTCGTAAATTTCTTTTCATTTATAAATTATGTTATTAAAACAATTAAAATTAAGAGACATTATAAGAAATTTAGATATTGAAACCTAAAATTATATCAATACATCATTAAATATATAATAAATGTAAAAAATCCATGCATTGTAAGGACAAAACTAATTTAAAATTAGACGTTAAGTCAAGATCTCTATTCTTTATGATTGGAGAAACTAATAGTAATGCCCTTATGGGGAAATTATAAAATAGTATATCCTTATGATTGGGGAAATTACGACCAAATCAATCAAAGTTGGGAAGGCGCATGATGAGATAGGAAATTAAGACTACTGCATTTGTCCCAAGAATTGGGCAGGGCAGAGGTAGTTGTAAGGTTTTGGGAAAGCTTTGGTAACGATTGCAAATATTTTTTTTAACTTCTTTTTGCATATATTAGTGCATAATAATACATAATATTATTAGAATTATATAAATATATTATGGATTACATAAATTTTTATGATTAAAAAAGGTCAAAATTATAAATAAATATTATAGTTACATAAATCATATTATATATTACATAAACTTTCATGATTGATGATATAAGTTAGTATTACATGTTTTTATTACATTTACAAATATACATTATTTATTTACATAAATTATGATAAAAATAATAAAAGTTATAATACATAAATTTTTTATATTTGCATAAAAATTTTATAAGTTATATTAAAATATATTACTAATAGATAATAAAAAGTAGTATTGCATAAATTATAAGAAAAAAATTCATTTTCACCCCATGTACTTTGGTCGAATGACAAAAAATCCCTCCCTAACACTTATACCACTTGAGTTTCCATTCTATCTGTCACAAGGTTCAATTGTTACATTTTTAAATAAATGACTATTATTTCTTTTTTCACTCCATTTTCTTCATTTCTTTTCTCTTTCTAGCTTTTTTTACTCTATTCCTTCTCTCTACATGTTCCTTGGCTCATGCTCCTTTGGTCTCCTCCATCAACTATTGGATCAACATTCAAATCGGACCACGACCTTCTCATATCCTAGCCTAGGTCTCCACCGTTCTGATTATCAAACTAAGCTCCAAAGAAAGCAAGAGAGAGTGCAAAAAGATCTAGAAACATTGTTAATGGATGCTTCGAATCTAAGCAACATTTAGTTTTAAAGAAATCTTGTAGAAAATAAGCCTAATCCCCATGTAAGCCAATTTTATATTCCTTCTTTTTATATAAACCAAAATTGTTCACTTTGTAATGACTTTTTTAATGTCTTTTTTTCTTTCTTGATTTATTACATTATAAGATCTTCATTTGTTTTATCGATGGGTTTTGATCTCCACGTGCTGAAAACTATTTTGGCGCATAAATTTTGTTGCAAAAATTTGGGTTCTTTTTGTTACCATAAAAAGCAATTTCTATATTTAGTTAATGGAAAAGACTAGGTCCAATGGGCTTGGATTTGGATCCAGGTTGGATCTCTTGGGTTTTTTTTTTTTTTTTTTTGTATTGTTGTCAATTGTTTTGTTTAATTAGTTTTGGTTTCTGTTAAATAATCTCTGCTTAATTTTTAAAAATTCCTTATCAATTTTTGTTCTAAATTTCCAGAATTCGTATAAGATGATACGGCCAGCTTGTTTTCTTCATGTTTTGTAACTTTTTTGTTTAATTTTATGTTTTATTTAAATATGTTTGCTATTGATTCTGGAATTATGATATCATCAAATTAGTTAAAAAAATCCAAAATTAAAATAAAAATTAATAATCATAGACAAAATTTTAGAAGTGAAATAATGAAAAAGATAGTGATTGAAAATCTAAAACTCACAAAAATTTTGTAAGAAAAATCTTTATGAAAAAATTATTATTTGAAAAAAAATTCAAAACTAATAAAATAAAATGAAAATTTGAAAACTAAATTAATGTGTATCCAATAAAAATATTTGATGAATTTTAAAAATTTAAAACTTCGAAAAATCCTATTCAAAAATTTACAGAGTATAAAACTCCATATTTTAGAAATGAAAAAATTCCAAAATAAATTCAATTTTGTAAAGAATGAGCCAAATATAATACCTTATCAATATATGAATTTATAAAAATGATAAAAATAAAAACTTGAATTTTGGAATAAATTTTACTGAAAATTTTACGAGTAAGTGTTTGCCGTAAAGTGAAAAATTCAAGTTGAAATAATAAATTTGACAACTTGACACCTTATAGTATAACATGTCAATATAATTTTTTCCTGAATATTTTAGATTTTTTAGAGTAAGTGTCAACATAAATACGAGGCGAGTATCGGTAAAAATATATGACAGTCAACTTTTCACATTTGATAGAAAATCTTGAGAAATTCTTAAAAATGAAAAATTTGACCATAACATCATCTATAGAAATGAATTTCCAAATTTTGACAAGAAAATACCTCAAAATTGATTTTTATCTTGAACATTCATTTTTTATTTGAGATTAGCCCTTAAAACTGCACTTTTTCTATCACATGCTACACGGCCATTTAAATATGACTAAATTAGTCTTACAAATGCCTAACTATCCGGAAGAGATCGCCCTTTACCAGGGTAACCACTAGATTCTCGTTCTCAGATATTTAGGACTATTACAAAAGAGGCTTAGACAAAGTTAGGTGCCTAAGCGCCTTAGTGTAAATGGTGATCCTTGATTAGGGTTTAATGAAAGAATAAATCATTAGGCTTAAAGAAGATTGTTGCGAAAGGATAGAGAAAGATGGCCATTTATCATTTCAAACTAAGCTATTTGACTTATAAAGTTTTTCGCTAGGAAAGAAGGATAGTTTTCTTTTTAAAATCATTTTTCATACCTTAACAACAAAATGTTGCACTCAATTTTTCAAATTTTTTCTTTTTCTTTGACATTTTAGCGTAATTTATGCCTTTCAACATTATCAACTCCATAGGTACCAACGAATCTTGGTTCTAGTTGGGCTTGGAAGAAAAAAATCAAATTGGTATAGGAATACATCTTGGATTTCACATTTTATATATTAGGTATTAGATTGAAAAGGTTTTACCATAGAGAAAAGGTTTTTTTGGCTCATTTTTACTCTTATTCTTCTTAAATGAAGGATTTGGAAGAGTGTCATGGTAGTAGTGACAAAACGTTATCCAAATAAGGGAGATCTTAAAATTACTATCATTATTTTAATACATGTTAAACTATCAGCATCTAAATTTTTTAAAAGTATAACTTGTTTCTTTGACCCTCAAGCAATCTGAAAAGGAACATTAGGGTATGAAAGGTCTATGGATGAATGTCAAGGATAATTACATTAATGAAAGTGAATGATCTTTTTGAAAAAGTCTAATCTAATAATGATCATCTTTCAAAATTTGTCAAAATATTCTTATAATCTTAGATACTGGAAATCATTATTAACAAAATTCATGGCCTATGACAGGATGCCCAATACTTGGTTATTTAAAAATTCACAGTTTTTAAGAGGAAATGTGTCACCATATGCCTTTTTACCTTCAGACAATCTATAGCGAGTGCATGCTACTTAAAAGATATATGTATATATGGTGCAGTTGTGCCTTTTGATTATCCTTTGATCAAGATTTAAATTAGGCATAGAATATGAAAGGGAAAGAGATTGTCAGGCGAATTGCTCATCCAACTAGTTTCAGGAGGCTATCATGAAATGGCAATAAATTCAGAGTCACTACTAATCATTTTAGGCTAGATATGATCCGATGCCTATTAAAAATAATATCCTAAGTTATGAAACTTGAAAAATCGATTTTGAGGTCTATGAGATCTAGAGATTCATTGGTTAGGTTTTGGAGTTGGTTATAGATGGGGTAGGTTTAGCACCTGCATGATGCTTGAAATCGACACCCGCTAACTATATTCACTTCAGTTTTAATTTAATTAGTTTCACGTTGTCATTATTTTAATATAATCCCCTTTCATGCATGGATTTTTGTGAAAATGTAGATCCTAGTTTGGAAGAAAATTTATATCACTTGTATACCCCGAAAATGTGAGAAACATAAGGATTTTGTATGGAAAAATCTTCAAATTAAATTTTGAAATTTTGGATATTCCACTCAAGCACTAAAAAAATACTGACACGGAACATTGCCTTATAATATTTTGAAAATGATTTTAAAACATGAAAGCACAATGGTCACTACAACATGTAAATGTGTTAGTAATACAAGAAAGAATATAATCTTATCACATAAGAGTAGTCGCACACAAAGATATAAAGAAAATAAGGGATGGTCGAGTTGTATCTTATGATTGTCTTTGATTATTAAAGAATAACCAAGATGGCAACTTTAAGACATGTTTGGATTTGGTAGTAACTTGAGGTATAGAAAAAAGGTTTTGATTAAAATGACCTATGATATTCGAGAGAGAGAATTCTATTTTTTGGTGAAAAACAAGGTTAGAGTCTCTCCTTAAAAGGTGGGGTTGGAGTATCCCCAATAGTGATAGTTTTAGATGTGTTCAAAAGAAGATTTTGATCGAAAAACCTATTATGATGTTTTGAGAGAGAAAAAATTCAGACTTTAGATAAAGAGTGAGGTTGAAGTATCCCCAAAGATGAAAAATTTAGGCGTGTTTAAAATGGGTTTTGATTAGCCATCCCAAGAATGTTCGCTAGAAAGAAAAGTTAAATTTGAATAAAAAGTAAGGTTGGAATATCTTATTGGAAAGTGGGGTTAAAGTATCCTCGAAGGTAAAAATTTTAGATCTATTGAAAAAGGGTTCATGGAGAACAAAAATATTTTGGATAAAAGGTATTTTGAAAATAGAACCTGAGAGTTTGAATATAATTATCTTTTTATTTAGCCTTGATCTGAGTCTAGACGAATTTTGTTACATTACATGACTTCATGGCAGTCAATTCGATACACTTTGAGAAGTTTGAACATCTTGAAAAAAGTGGTCTAGGAAGTTGGGTTGATTTTAATTGCAAAAACATAGGACAACACCACGTTATCTCCCTCCCAAATTTGTTTCAGGTAAATTCGGAGGCGTTAGGATTCAAACAAGGTACCATTGGAAAGGTAACTCAATAGGGTTTAATATAAAAATATTTTAAAAATCCTAAAAAAATTGCCTTCTAGGTGGAATTAGTTTTTGAAATTTGATTTGTTTTGACACTAGCAGCCTGTGCAAGGGAAAAGACATTGTAGACTTTAGAAAATCATCCCAAACTTATTTTGTATCATTAAATTACAAACGATAACTTTCTAGAGAGGAAATGATTTTAATTTTCTCGGAAAAATATTTAAAAATATTTAAAAAATTCAAAAAAATCATCTAGTGTGCCGAAATGGTCCTAACAAAATGGAGTTTGCTGGTTCTAGTGGTTTTGGATAGCAAAGGTTTAAAAAGTCATAACTCCTCCATCCAGAATGAATCGGGTATGAATAAGGCACCTTTAGAAAGGTAATTCAATGCTCTTTTAGGAAAAAATATTAGAAAATTCTAGAAAAATATGTTTGTTCTCAAAAACAATTTTCTAATGGTAGTTACCATCCAATAAGAAGAAAATATAGGATTTTTTTGTTATTTTTACATTTCTCATAATTAGACTCGAGCCAAGGATGTTAGAACATTCGTGATAGGAAAAGATAGGTGACATGGGCATCATGAATTCATTCCAGAATCTCAAAGTAGTTTGGGATAATGAAACAACTCGTTGACCATGCCACTAGTGAGAGTATTGAACTCAAGATCAAGGCTTAATATTAAATCCATGTTTGTCTCCGCCAGGAGCTCGTATGAGAGTTGGGTTGACTGCCTTAACTATGGCGGAATATTTCTGAGATGTTAATGAACAAGACGTACTTCTATTTGTAGACAATATCTTCCATTTTGTCCAAGCGGGATATGAAGTATCTACCTTAGTGGGTAGAATGCCTTCTGCTGTGGGTTATCAACCCACCCTTAGTACCAAAATAGCTTTTTTACATGAAAGAATTACTTCTACCAAGGAGGGATCCATAACTTTTATTCAAGCAGTTTATGCACCCGCGGATGATTTGACCGACCCTACCCTTGCCACAACATTTGCGCATTTAGATGCTACTACCGTACTATCAAGAGGATTAGCTGCCAAAGGTATTTATCCAGCGGTAGACCCTTTAGACTCAACGTCAACTATGCTCCAACCTCGAATCGTTGGTGAGGAACATTATGAAACTGTGCAAAGGGTTAAGCAAACCTTACAATGTTACAAAGAACTTTCGGACATTATAGCTATCCTTGGGTTGGACGAATTGTCCAAAGAGGATCGCTTAACTGTAGCAAGAGCGCGAAAAATTGAGCGTTTCTTATCACAACCCTTTTTCGTGGAGAAAGTATTTATCGATTCCCCGAGGAAATATGTTGGCCTCACAAAAACAATTAGAGAATTTAAATTAATCCTTTCCGGAGAATTAGATGGTCTTCCTGAACAGGCATTTTATTTGGTAGGTAACATCGATGATGCTACTGTGAAGGCTACAAACTTAGAAATGGAAAACAAATTGAAGAAATAAACTTAAATCTTTGCGTACTCACCCCTAATTGAATTGGTTGGGATTCAAAAGTGAAAGAAATTATTTTATCTACTGATAGCGGACAAATTGGCGTATTACCAAATCACGCACCTATTGCCACAGCTGTAGATATAGGTATTTTGAGAATACACCTTAATGACCAATGGTTAACGATGGCTCTGATGGGTGGTTTTGCTAGAATAGGAAACAATGAAATCACTATTTTAGTAAATGATGCAGAGAAAGGTAGTGACATTGATCCACATGAAGCTCAGCAAGCTCTTAAAATAGCAGAAGCTAACTTGAGGAAAGCTAAAGGCAATAGGCAAACAATTGAGGCAAATCTAGCTCTCAGAAGGGCTAGGACACAAGTAGAGGCTATCAATGCGATTCGTAACTAGTTGGTTAATCGAAAGAATTTTTGTATAAACAGAACTTTCGTTTATACACCCATTTTGATTCTGCCAATTAAATAGAATCAAATCCAATTAAAAGTGAAATCAGATTTTGATCCAACGAAAAATTTAAAAATTGAAAATGAAAATAGAATAGGATGAAAAGGATAGAAAATCAATAAAAGAAGATGGGTAGAAAAACTTATTAGACACCAGGATCAATGGTATCTAATAAGTTCTACCTACTATTGAATTTGAACCAATGACTTCCGTCGTATGAAAGCAATGCTCTAGTCGCTAAGTTAAGTAGGTCATTTATTATCAGAAGGAATCATAAAGAGAAAGAAAAGGGACCTATCACATCAATGGATTATAAATCCAATATTACTTCTAAGTAATACCAATCAAACCGACCAAAAAGGTATGATTATGATGTTGGATCATGTAATATTCATCTTGACAAGAAATTATCTACATAATATGATAAAATAGGTATCACAAACACAAGGGCTATAGCTCAGTTAGGTAGAGCACCTCGTTTACACGCGCGCCAATGTTTTTCAGGGAAGTCTATCATGCAATCAAAAGAATTGATCCTTTTAAGAAATCGATGTCTTACTCCATTACTTTGAAGGAACAAAACAAGAGAACAATAGCCTGACAAATCGTTCGGTCCGATTCGGGTGCTGTTTAGGCAGGATTTGAATCAAACCCATCATTAATTTGAGATATTGTGGATTTAACTTGGGACTTTTTTGAAAATCAGATTTTAAACAAACAAGCATACGTCTTAAAAAAAAGGTTATGAATGAAATGTAACATGCATAGAAGTGAACATGGATAACATATTCAAACAAACAAGATTATATTTTGATAAGGGAAGATGTGGCTAAAATGTAAGATAATGAAAGTAAAATACATGGGAATGTTAGCCTAATAAATGACATCTAGAATCAAGCCATGTATGATGGTATGAACATGTTTAACCAAAAATAAGCATGCCAGAATTTTTGAGAATGCATTTTTGTTTCATGAAACCTACCAAGATGCAAGAAAATGCATGAATATGCTCAAGACATGTTAAGATGGTCATTCAAATATGAGATGAATATGTGAAGGTGGACGAAACATGGCAAGATATATAGGAATAAAGACTATTATGATGGTGAAAATAGAACATGGCATATTTGACCATCAAAGCAACATTAGGGCATCAAAAGAAATATGTAAATCCTAGGAATACCACTACTAAGGCCACAATAAGGCATGAAAATCTTAGGAAGGTCGTGGTAGCATTAAGAGGTTACTAGAATGATGTAAATGCTGAAAATTAAGAAAATAAGCAGAATAAGGGAAGGAATATCCTAAAAGTTTTGAGTTTCAGCCTTTTTCTCTGAGCGACAACCTTGAACTCATTTTTTTCCTTCTTTTTGATGTTGGATAGCAAGAAAGTGATGAAAAAAGGGAGTTTTTTCAGTTAGGATATGGATGGAGGGAAGTATTAAGAGTAAATATGAGTGGAATAGAATGTTTTCAAAAGTCTTTTAATTATGGTTTTAAAGAGCTACGGGAATAGAGAGGACTTTTTGGGTTTTTTAGTGGCAGAGGGATATTGAAAATGTATGAAAGTGAGAGGTTTCTTTGCTGAGAATGATTTTGTGTTAGGGGTTTTTGCTTTCTTTGTGCATCTATGTATGTCTTGGTGTTGTGCCAAAATTGGTGTATATAACTATGTGACCACGAAGAAAAAAATACAAAAAGCAAGGGCATTATAGGGTTTTGGTGCATGCATCTTATGCAGAAGGAAGGTACTGTGCTCAGCTGCCATGCAAATCCATTGGTTTGCTCAGTTAAAATAGTAGATCAAGCCACTTGATGCAGCTCAGCATTAAGAAATATCCTTTGTGATTGGCTGTTTGGGCTTTAAAATTTGTCCAAATCCAATAACAAGCCTAAAACAAAAGCCCCATAGGGATTTTGATGATTTTTGATGCAAGAAACTTGTTTGAATTAGATTTTCAAACCAATAATGCAACAGTTAAAAAATTGTTCAAACTGGGAAAAATGCCTAGGCGTATCGATACAAACCATCATGTATCGACACATAAAGTAATTTTTGCCCATGTGTATCGATACAATGAAGCATGTATTGATACCAAGAGCCAAAATGTTTTCATTCTCGAGACTTAGAAGTATTGATAATACTTTATGGACTTGTATCAATACTTTTGCTTGCGTATCAATACATTTGGCCAAAAATCACAATATTAGATACTACCCAGGTCTATATTGATACAAACATGTTAGGTACTGATACCACTCATTAGATCTTGATAACAAACCCTTTTATATCAATACTATATATGGAAATTTAAAATATTAGCAGTGTAAAAGTTTAGTATCAATACCTGCACGCTAATACAACTCTTAGTGGCTATCTGAACTACCTCACTTTGGTCAAAAGTGATAAGAAATTGATGCGTGCCCATTTGTATAGCTCTAAAAATACCAAAATGATGGCTCAAACAAACTAAGGTGTCTATAGCTACCTTTCTTTGGTCGTTGCTGAGTATTAAAAATAGGGTAAAGATAAATAGACACCATATTTGAGGTAGAATGATGTTCCTTAAACACTTTCGAAAATGAAATTTAATTAATTTTTGCTGTGATAAACATAATACATTAGCAGCAATTTTGATTAAAATTTGGATTGATTTTTGTAAGGTTTAACCTTTTTACTAGGTTTTTATTCTTTTATAAGATTTGAACTCCCTAGATAGGTGCCAGCTAATATGGACTTTGACTCGATAGGTGACTTTCTTTTTAAAGAAAACTTGGTTGGTACCTTGCTCTTTGTGACAAACTTGACTAGTGCCAGCTTTTTGCAGATAGATTTAATTGGTGCCTAACTTTTTGAGGATAGATTCCATTGGTGCCTTGCCCTTTGAGGATAAACTCGGTTGATGCCCTGTATTTTAAGAACAAACTTGACTAGTGCTTGTTCTTTGAGGACAACCTCAATTGGTGCCCTACTTTTTGAGGATAGACTCAGTAGGTGCCTTGCTCTTTGAAAACTACCTCTGCTTGTGCCTAGCTCTATATGCATTAAATACGAGAAAAAGAGGTCCAACTCTTTATGGACCAAATAGGAAAAAAGCATCCAGCTCTTTGTGGACTATAAAGGAAAGAAAAGCATTAGCTCTTTATGGACAAAAAGAGAAAAGGATGTCAGCTTTTTGTGGATTAGAGAGAAATATGTGACCAATTTTTTATGAACTAAATAAAAGGGTTTAGCTCTTTATGAACTAAAAGGGAAAAAGGTATCTAGCTCATTATGGACTAAAAAAATAGGTCTCGCTCTTTATGGACTAAATAATATGAATTTGAATACCTTTCCTAGGTAGTGTTTTTTTATTTGTAAGCTTGTAAGGTTAAGAATTCTTACCCAAAACCTTTCAAGTTTTTAAAAAATTAGAAATTGTACTTGAAATTCTTCACTGGCATAACTTTTATAAACAAGAGCTTGTACCCATTATGTGAATGATGTGTGAAAATGCAAATGCATGATGTAGCAGTGATGATTTTAAATTCCTAATCGATGATTAATTTTGGTAGTTTCAGTTATTTGTTCTTCACTAAGTTTCATAGGGTAATCTTTTTCTCAGGATTCACCAAGCTTGTTCAAAATTTATAAAGGTTTAAAATATTATAGCTATTTTTAAATGGTATAGATGGTCTTTTTTTGTAAAAAAAATTGAGGCCTTGAGCTTGAACGGGCTTTGTCTAGGGATTTCTTATTGAGTTAAGTTTATCAGCAATTATAGGGGATTTCTCTTGTCAATTTTGATTTGGGAGGTGGTTTTGGTCATCCATATAGTTTGATCTAAATTCTAGCTATTTGGGTGGTAATTAGGAAAGGATTTTTGCCTTTTAGCTTTAGGGCGAAGGTATACTAAGGAGATGGTTTTGAACATGTTTCCAAGATATGAATGTTTAAAGGTAAAACTAACTATGGTTCCAAAGTTCATTCTTGACTTTTAGACATGAAACAACATTCCTAAGAATTTCCATCTTTTAAAACAATGTTAGACAATCCTATTATCAGTTATATTCCCTTATCAAGTATTATCAATTAAATGATAAACATGATACAACATGGGATACAGGAGTTACAAAAGAATTTTGAGGAAAATCAAGTGATTGCATTCAAAGAAAAGAAGGTATAAGTTACAAAGAATTTTAAGATCACAAAAAGATTAAAAGTTACAAAAGAGTTAAGTGGTCTTTCTGACTGTGTGGCCCTTATTATCGGTGACATGAATCTTCCATTGAGTGCTCTTAGATATTTTTCTTAAGTAATTAATCCTTTAGATTTTGCCAACTCACGAGAAGGTTTTTCAAATTACCCCATAGTGGGATGGTTACCCCTAGTTTGGGCAGACACCGTTTCTCAAGCATAGATTAGAATAAGATTAGGTAAAGTAGGTCAGCATGGAATAGGTGGGTTAAGTTGTAATTTAGTGTTTTGGTTAAGGAAAGGTAGTTTTGGTTTGGGTTAAATCTTAAGGAGATTTTGATTTTTATGCTTGTTTTTTGGTTTTTAGATTGAGAAAGTTCATTTTCCAAGAGCTTTTTTTTTTTAAAAAAAGAAGGATAGGATACCTTTTCAAATCTTCATCCTAGAATCCATTCAGGCATACTATGTCTTAATAAGATAAAGCAAATTGCTGCTGTCAATTTCAATTAGAATCAGGGCTCTTTTAGAGGACATATGTTAACCATGTATGGCTCTTCCTAATTAGGAGTCTATTTTCCTCAAGCATCCATATAAATTAGGATGATTTCTTTAAGTACTTGGTCACCTTTTTAAAACTAATAAGGATGGACCTCTTTATTATGGGTTTTCATCATGCATTTTTGATATAGTTGCACATGATAAACAGCTTTCATTCTTTTTTTACTTGATGAGATTGAGCTGCTCATTTTAGTTTTTTTGACTCATTTAGCTTCTTCAAGTTGTGATTCCATCAAGACTCTAAATGAGGGGACTTCAACCTTGATAAGTAAAATAGCCGCCATGGTGTAAACGATCGAAAATAGTGGGGCACCCATAGAAGTTCGAATTGCTATACGATAGACATGTACTACAAAAGGCAACTTTTTATGCCAATCTTTATATGTTTCAGCCATCTTTTTTACTATTCTCTTAATATTCTTGTTTGCTGCTTCTATTGCCTTGTTCATTTTCAGATGACATGGCATCAAGTTATGATGTCGAGTTTAAATTGGGAATAAACTTCTTCTATCATGTTATTTTTCAAGTTGCATGCATAAACTATGATGATTTGTTTGGGTTATCCCATTTTACAAATTCACACACAACAGACTTAGTGACATTGGCATAATAAGCTATCTCTACTTCGTTAAATAATTAATAGCAACCAAAATGAATCTGTGTCTGTTAGAAGCCTTAGAGGTAATGTCAGATCATATCCCGACCCCACATAGAAAAAAGCCATGGAGTTGTCATAACATGCAAAAGCGATGGCAGGACATTTGCTTAGATTTGGTATTTGTAGCACTTTGAGCATGGTCAATGCAATCTTTTTCAAAAGTCAACTAATAACAGCCCAATCGTATGACTTGTTTCACTATTCTAAATCTGTTGGTGTATGTACTATAGATTCTTTCATGGACTTCTTTAAGAATTCTTTTAACTTTGGAGGCATGCATGTAATGGAGTAGCATATGATCCCAACCTTTCTTATATAATATTCCACCATCCAACATGAAGCTCGTGGCGATTCTTTGGATGGTTTTCTTATTGGTTTCAATGGCATACTTGGGGTATTGTTGATCTCTAATTTATTGAAGGATGTTATGATACCATGATAGGCTATTCTTCTCTTCTTGAATGTTCGGACAATGTGTACGAGTTGTATAAATAATCATCTAAATGGGAGTAAAATCTGATTCTTAATTAACCTTGAACATGGACAATAAGGTGGCCAACGCAACGGCTTTTTGGTTTTCTTCCTGAGGTAAATGCTAAAAGCTGATATCAATAAATTCTTTTTTGAGTCTAAAACTAGCTTTCCTTAATGAATCAGTTTAGCATCACGTGTTTGCCATTCTTCTTTTACTTGGTAGATGATGGGGATCTAATCTCTAGATACTCTTAGAGTCCTAATACCTATTTCAATGGTGCTTGGAGTTCCATGATGTAAGCTCCATATTCAGCTATATTATTGGTGTAATCGAAGTTCAATCTTATGGTGAAGGGGTTGTAGTTTCCATTTTATCATATAAAAATTGCCCTGATTGCATACCTTAAGGAGTTTAAAGCTCCATTAAAGTACATTTTCTAAGATGAACTGTAATTGATCGTGTCTTCTACCTCAGATATGCACATTAGATCTTTATCAAGAAATTTAAAGTCTAAGAGTTAATAGCCATCTATTACTTAGTTTGCCAAGAAGTCTATTACTATGCTACCCTTGGTCACCTTCTGGTTTATGTAAATTATATAGTATTTCAAGAGTAAGACTTGCCACCTAGCTAATTTTCCTAACAAGGCAAGGGCCTCGCATAAATACTTGATGGGATCGAGTTTAGCAATCAGCCACATCGATTGGTATAGCATGTATTATCTTAACCTCCAAACAGCCTAAGCTAGACCACAACATAATTTCTCTATTATTGAATAGTTATTTTCATACTACGTGAACTTTTTGCTTAAGTAATAGATAGCCTATTCTTTTTGGCTTGAATTGTCGAGTTGACCCTATACACAACCTATTGACCTATCAAAAACTAATAGATACAGGATTAAAGGTTGACTGGGCACTAATGGCATGAGATTGGTGGGTTTCAAAAGGTAATGTTTGATTTTATCAAAATCTTTCTGCATTCTCCATTCCATTCTCTAGGATTTTGTTTTTGAAGTAGCTAAAAAATTAGGTCACTTTTGTCAATCAGTTGAGATATAAATCAAGCTATGTAGTTTAACTTTTCCACAAAATCTTTTTTTTTTTGGGTTTAAGATGATGATAGGCTTTAAATGGCCTTACCTTTGTCAAGATAAACTTCTATTCCTTTTTTGCACACGATGAAGTCTAATAGTTTTTTAGATGTGACACTGAAAGTGCTTTTGGCAGGATTTAAGTTGACCTAGTATTTGTAAAGCCATTTGAATAGTTTTTATGAGTTGGAAATGTTCTCATCCTCCTTTGGCGATTTAGTGATCATATCATCCACATATACCTCTATTTTTTTATGCATAAGATCATGGAAGAAGGTTATCAGTGTCCTTTAATATGTTGCCCTAGCGTTTTTAAGCCTGAAGGGCATTACTTTATAGCAAAAAGTACCCTACATGGTCACAATGGTGGTTTTCTCTATCTCTTCAACTGCTATTTGAATCTAGTTATACCTAAAAATTTGTTCATGAAGGAAAACAGTGCATTTTTGGCAATGTTGTCTACTAAGTTGTCAATATGAGGTAAAAGGAAATCATCCTTTGGACTAGCTCAATTCAAGTCCCTTTAATATCTACACATCCGCATATTGCCATCCTGTGTAGGGATTAGGACTATATTGGCCACACATTCAAGATAGTTGGCTATTTCGAGAAAGCCTGCCTTATTTCTTCTTCAATTTTTAGGAGCATCTATGATTTCATCTTTTTAAGCTTTTGTTGTATTAGTTTGCACTCAGATTTAAGGGGAAGTTTATAGACAATTATATTGGTGTTTAATCCAACCATGTCTTGCTAGGAGCAACAAACACATCCTAATATTTTTAGAGGAAGTTTATCAGTTCAGTTTGGGTTGATAGGTTTATAGAGGTTCCAATTTTGACTTTTTTCAATCTTATTATGTTTCTATGTTTATGGTTTTAGTGCTCTCTTTGTATGGTAGTATCTGTTTTTTTCTTCTTTAATTAATCTCAAGAAGTCTAGGGGTATGAAACTTTCTTTAGAATCACCTTTAGACTAAACTTCACTAATGTAGATTGGTTGCACAAAATTGATGTCCAAAATCTCAATATGAATATCTATGTCATTTTCATCAGGTACATGAAAAGATGGGAAAAAGAATAATACAGGTGGAAAAATATGTACAAAGAGGTCAAAGAGTTGGCAACAATTATTGAAATGGACGCAAAAGAGGAAATATATAATGCTTAGTTAGTTTCATTGATAATTCTTAATAAAAGGGTGCCCATACAAAGGATCCTACAATGTTCTTGGGCAGAAACATGTAGGTTTAGTTCATAACATTACTTTAAAATAGGATTGAATAATATAGAAATCTTAGTTTTAGTTCAAACACTTGGAATAATCCTTGTAAAGCATGGACTAGTCTTCCAGATTATTGTGGGCATTTTCGCCTTATCCATTTGCATTGATGGAGAGATCCCCAAATGTTTTGTTTAGTATAAATGTAAAACTGTCTAAGTCGACATTCATGTAACTCTTCAGATAAAAACTTTTCAGAGTAATGGAAATATCATTGACTCTTACCCCAATTATTATCCCAACATGTCGGCTATTCTCTTTTCATAGTTCTTTTAAGCTTGTTTTCTATTCTGTTATACACAAGGCTTGAACCCTAACCCTTTTTTGTTGGTTTGGTTGACAACTTTTAAGGGTTTAGTAATTCGTTGAAGATGTTTTTAAGTGCCTTTCTAGCCTAGGTGCTTCTGTTGACAGTTAACTTTAAACGTATATGAGTATTCTTTAATAGACAAGGCCTAATCATTGGAAACCCATGAACTTAAAAGACTAAAATAAGGATTTTGAAGCATCTTCATTAGGCTCAATACATGGGGCATTAGTGAAAGTTGCAGCAATGATATATTTCTCTCCTTCAATCTTGATAACCTTATTTTCAATGATGAATTTCAAGTTTTGATGCAGTGATGATGGCACACCCCTGTATAATGAACTGGGCCTTTCTAATAGACAACTATATAATAGAGTGATATCCATCACATGAAAGCCAACCTCATAAGTACGTAGGTCAATTTTAAGTGGAATGGTGATGTTTCTGAAAACATTGCTACAATTTCCATCAAACGCAGTTCGACCATGTGACTACTCTGAATATGAGATGCATTAATAGAAAGCTTGTTTAAGCATGATATAGGAATTAAATTTAAAGCTGACTCATTATTGATAAGCACCTTGTGCAACATGTTGCCTTTGCATTATGTGGTGAAGTGAAGGATTTTATATTTTCCTCTTCCTCTCTAGGGGATTTCATCATCACTAAAAGATATATAGTTGCCGGTAGTGATGCTATTTACTAGACAAAGCAACTAGCCGATAAAGATGTCTGGAGGGACATATGCCTCATTCAAGACCTCGAGGAGAGCATTCCTGTGAGCTTCAGTGTTTAATAATAGTGACAACACAGATATCATAGTGAGTTGCTTATTCAATTGAGCGATGATGCTATATTCACTATGCTTAATGAACTTAAGGAATTCTGTAGCTTCGTTCTTGCTTACTGGCTCCTTAACAACTATCAAGTCTGATTCTTGGGTTATAGACTTTAGTGCCTGAGGAATAGAAATGGTGTTCTTTTGCTAGACTTCATTTATTGGTGCAACTAGGGCATAACATTTGCCACTCCGAGTTATATGGCTTGTTCCTAAAAGGTTAATGTTTGCTATTTGCTAACTAAATTCTCTGGTGATTAAAGCTTTGATTTCATATTTCCAAGGAACTACTTTGTTGTCCTTATAAGGGAAAGGGAATAAAAATTAAATGATCATCTTGGTCGTAGGCTAAACAAGGATAGCTTTGACTTTTGGTTAGTTGTCAAATAAGGCCAATGGCCTTTTAACCCATAAAAAAGATTACTTTTATCCATTTTCATGGCATTGATAGATAGTACCACGTTTGTTGTTGGGTTTATGGGGCTCACTTTTCATCATAGAATTCACTGATGCCTTCATTCATTATTCTTGGAACCATAGCTAGAAACTCTTTGCATATTTGAAGAGTGTGGCCATAGAGAGCATAGAAATCGCAAAAGTTATTGGTTTTTTTCTCATGTCCTTTTGGCCCAGTTAACCAAATCAACTTATACCAAGATTTCTCAAACTAGATTAATTAGCATCGTATCCTCATCTATAGTCTTTACGATCTCATAATCCTCTTCAATGGCCATTTTTTTGCATCAAATTCAGCATGGGCTTGGGATGAGTTGGTTCTAACACTGGATTTCGGCCTTTGTCCAACCTTAGCTTTTTCTTTTCCTTTGCCCTTGAGGGTATCTTTTTTGCTTAAGTAACTTTTCATGGCCTCATCCCTAATATGACTGCATTTACGAAGTTCTTCAGGTGACTCTCTATTATCTTCTCAAAATAAAAGGTTTGTAATATGCCAACGAACTTAATAGTCATCTCTTTCTCTATCAATAAGAGGTGAATCTGGGCGGCCTCTTCCATCCACCTCAAAGTGTATTGCTTAAAGCTTTCATCAAGTCTTTTTTCCTTGTTCATGAAAGAGAAACAAGTTGAAACCTAGTCAATGGTAGGTCTTTCCTTATCAATGGCATTAATAGACAGAATAATGTGCTTTCCCACTCAATTTTAGATCGATCCGTCATCCCTTTGACCATCTTTAGGAAAAATAGGTAATGTTGCAGAATTACCCTTGACTGCATGGTAGCAAATAGGTTAATGGTTTCTTTACTCTAGTTTTCGGCGCCCCACACTATTCCTACCTTCACAAAAGCTTACCATACCTTACTTTTTAAGGTTTTAACTTTTGTGATGCTTTTTTTGACCTAACATCTTGTCCCTTCAATCACCACATTCACTCTTAACTCTATGTGATCAGAAAGTGGATTGGCTCCAATGTTAGGTCCAGGGCCTTGTTAAGCTTAATCATACCTTTTCCTAGTAAGCTCTACACTTTTCTCTTGAATGGGGTGCAATTTTCAATAAAGTGGCCTTTACTTACAATAGGCATTCTTATTATACCATCTAGGATACAACGGTGATCTTAGGTTTATGAATACTAGGGCCAATGGTTAGCCTACCAATAGACGGGAGTAAATCTCTTTGTAGAAGTAAAGAAGTGGCTTAAAGTGTTCCTTTTCTTTAGGTACTTGTTGATTATTTAGAGGTTTTGCATTGTTTGTATTGCAAGATTATGCACTTTAGGTTATGTTTTGCATGATATTCAATGTAAAGCTCATTATTAGAGTGAATCTAATATAAAGAACTTGTTAAGATACTGGTGAGTAGGGGTTAAAGCCTGGATATAGCTTGTTTGGAAAGTACATACTTTGCGTTGAATGTAGATTTCGAGTGATTTTAGTAGGACTTTTGCTAATAGCATCACCTTTTTCTCTTTACCCTTGATTGTTGACTTTTTACTTGCCCTAGATGATTCTCTAATGGATATCTTGTCACTTTTAATAGCATTATCAATCATTTCACCTGATATAACAATGTCAGCATAATTTTTCATGGCATTTCCTACCAATCTTACATAATAGGAACTCGCAAGGTGTCGATAAACATGACTATCATTTTTTTCTCAGTTAAAGGTGGATGAACTTTAGTAGCTTCTTCTTTCCACCTCTGAACATATTGTCTAAAACCATTGAAGGCTTTCTTTTTCATGTTCATAAGGGAAAAACAATCTGAGGCCTTATCGGATACATGCTTATATTGATCAAGGAAAGCTCGAGCCAAATCTACCCATGTTTGAATTTTTATGTAATCTAACCTTGCATACCAATGGGTGGCTACTCCAGTCAAGCTATCTTCGAAGGAATGAATAAGCAACTTTTCATTATCTTTGTATCTAGCCATCTTTTGATAGTATATGTGGAGGTATGTGGTAGGGTTAGTAGTCTTATCATATTTCTTAAAATTTGGCACTTTGAATTTAGGTGAAATGATGATGTGAGAAACCAGTCCCAAAGATTTGGCATCTATAATCCTAAATTTGTCACTTTCTTTGGAAACTCGAAGGCACATCTTTAATGATTGATATTTGTTTAGGTCTTTATCATTTTTTGAAGCTCTTTACTTTTTCCTACTCTATTCACTTATCAAGATTTAGGATTATAGGTCTTACCGATGAAGAACCTACTTTCAAAAACTTTTGAACTAGATGGGGGCATCGTTGCTAAGTTAACGTAAATAAATGGTTGAGTTGATGGAATCATTATTACTGGGGATACTATCCATGCGATGCCCTTTCTAGAGAATTAGCGGCTTTAATACCACCATTCAAGTTACTCTCGGGATTGATTGGTTTTTTTCTTCCATTGATGGTGCTTGTTTACCTTTTTTCTTTCAAAACCTTAAACAAAAGCTTGGTTAGTTCCACAATATGAGCTTGGAGTTCCTTATTCTTATGGATTAATTGCTTTTAAGACTTTTTGCACATGAGCTCAAGTTATTCGATGCAAGCTTGGTGATCTTTTTTCATGGTTTTTTTTATGATTACAGGTGTTATATCGATGATGAATGATAGATTTCATGTTTTAGAGCACCTTTACTTTGGATTATTATCGCAGTAGACCTTTATGATACGTTATGAGCATGCTTAATGAGATGCCAATGAGTATATAATCATAAATGACATTTAAGAATCAAGCAATGATAGAGTTGAGTTAGTTATGCAAATGCAAGAAGGATAATTGGATTAGGGGATAGCTTTACTAATAGTGTTTTTCATTAAAGCATCAAAATATCCTAATTACACATAATTAAATTTGAAAATGCCTGACATGGTTATAATGTTTGATCACATGTTTCAGGAAATACAACAGTTCTTGTTCATGGGTTCTGATGGGCAGGATGTCATGAGTCAAGTATCAAGCTACATCCATCATGCATTTAGCCACTATCTTGGTAATTCTGGCATGCCCGATCAACCATTTATAGCCACTCTTATTCCTATCGCTTGGAAGCCCTTACTGGTTTATCAACTTCATCTAGACTAGCATGTAGAGAATGCTTTAAATCTTGGATTTTGAGTGTTAGAACTTTATTCTTATCCTATTTGCGCTTAGGTTTAAGGCTCAAGCTTTTAAGCATCCATTCTTCTTTCGGTAAGTTGACAAGCTTATCCCTATTAGCCCTGGCCTCCTTTCTCCATCAATATAGCTCATTTTCGAGGGTAACAATCTCTACCTCCCATTTCATTGATGACTTGCCAATCTGTCAAGCCTTGTTTTACTGATCACCATGTCGAAGATAGAGCCCTATTTCCAATTAACTCTTCTTTTCTTTTAAACAAGTGATTTCCTTGGCGAAAGATGCCTTTTCTTGCTTTAATTCTTGCTAGAGCAATTCTATCTAAAAAGAGAATTCATTAACTGGCACTTGTGATGTTCCAAACAAGGGTAAGGCATCATTGATGTGATCAACCCTTCATTCATCATATCCTAAAGCCATACTACTTCTTTTCTAATACCTCTGTATACAATAGGTTTGTCTCTAAGCGTGGATGGCTAGTTGAACATTAAACTTGAACCAGGCTCACCATAGTCGAAATCCTACTGCTCTAAGAATTAAACAAAAAGAATGAATTGTTGAAATTGAAATTATCATAGGACTAAGATAGGTGTATAGCTAATGCTTCCCAATAACCCCATAAGCGGCATATAATTATAATCTTTGCAATGGCAGATGATTATCTATGGTGAAAACCAAAGGGCATTTTATGTTACCTATTCCCCTCTAAAATTCTAGAATTTTTGGACCTATTGCTCCCTGGACTTGTCTTAAGGCTATTACTTTGCAAGGACTTTTGAGATAAGATTGAAGCTAGGCAAGAAATTGTATGTCATTCTTCTTTCTTTAAGGCAAAAGTGGCTAACAAGCCAAATATAAAAAAATGGAGTGCATCCAATGAATTGACCAGTATGCATTTTCTTGTGAAAATTAAGAGCCTGAATAGTTTTAGCAATGATAACGGGTGCAAGATTGATGTTGTAGCATAATTAGGAAAGATCTTTTACCATTACTTCAACATAGCCTACTATTTTCGAAAATATGATTAGACCATATATTACCAAAGCAAAGATATCTTGGATTTTTTAATGTCATTGGTATTCGCCATTGCTGCCTTCAAACTGGTCTATGAGATGCACTCATTGTTACCCTTAGTCTTGATATGGCTCTCGATCCAAGACCACGTTGCCTCGAGAATTTGAGCCAATCTTTTCTTGAAGGTTGGAGGTTGTAAAGCTTTACAGTATATTCTGTTAGTCTTAGCACTCTCAATATTGAGTGATGTGGTATACTCATCAACTGTGGGGATCTAATATTCATGATTGAATAAGAAGCATCGACGTGTTGGACTCCAAAACTAAGACACTGCTTGTAACATGCCATCATCCAAATAGACCTGAAGTAAGAAGGCTATGTCTCCATATCTCTTTGCAATTGATTACCTTTCAATATCATTCTAATTACCCCATATATGCTTAAGATCTTACCAATCATTCTGATGGTACCCTATGTTAACCCTTTCATGCATCGTTGAGACATACCCTAGTTTAAAAACATCCTTATCTTTATGCTTTTAGTGCTCTGACCATGCTTAGACTTCTACAAAAGACTTCAAATTAGAAGCAAACTATTGATCCACGATAGACACCCCTTGCTAAACATTGAACCATTGACTAATTGTCTTATGATGATGGTTACAACAAAATGATTCATAAATCAAACAAAAAACAAAAAAGGAATCAGTTAGTGACCATACAAAACAATAAAAATAAGAATAAGGAAATAAAAGAAAAACAACATAAATGCATCATAAAAATGCCCCAACAACATGCGATGCAATGCCTAGGGAAAACACAATAATTATGATAGCAAATGGACAAAAAATGGCATGTCCGAGTTAAAAAGACGATTATCCATAATGAGATAACATGATACCTACTAGAGATAAAACTGACTAAACAAACATTGACGTTCATTCATCACCATCATTAAGCTATTGTTTAGATAATGTGATAGTTTGTTTAGGTTAGATATGACTATTTTAAGATGAAATAGGGCATTGTAGGTGATAGCATTTGCTTCTCATAATCCACTTATTAAAGAGGGTTAGCCATAAAACATCATGGCATACCCTAAGAAATGATCATGAAAACAAATATAGGCAACAAATATTCATCCTATCATCACCTAATAATCATGGTATATAGGAGCAAAGGTAAGAAGTGTTTCCCTGAGTGGCCTTATTTTTCGGGTTATTCTAGTAACATTTTGGTATGGTTTGACATGATTTGGTTTGGTTCATAGGGTTTATATATGGGTTTAAGTTGACATCTAAATTGGTACCCAAATCACTTTTCTTTTTGTTAAAGACAATTGAAGCACCCTAATCCTAGGCCCATCGTGGGTTTGGCAGAACAGGTTTGATCAAATGGATGTATTTTCCTATGCAAACACGAAGGTGTACTTATAAGAGACATAGGTAACTTACACCCTGAAAGGTTTTGCCATGCATACACAAAGGGTTAATCACGAAGGTGGATGGCTCATTTCTCCTGATATTGGGATACTAACCTTACCATGGAGTTTGGTGGGAATCTAGTGCAAATGCAAGTGCACGGTGTGTTTCGAGGAACAATCAAACCTTTTATTTTACCCTTATATTACCATACTTATTCAAATTGACATGTATTCGAGAATAACATAGTCCTTGATGATCATAGGACAAAAATCACAAAAAATAAAAGGCTATAAGATGAAGATAAAAGAAGATTATATCTACATAATGATAGAAGCCAAAATATAAAGAACTAATTAAGACATAGCTAGTCGTAGGCCTAACTCTCTAATTAATTCCCCAAAAGAGTTGACAAGCTGTCACCATGTACCTCTTTACCTTTGAAAGATCCAAAGTGAGCACGCTTGACTTAGAAGATATAGATGGTGTGGTTGAGCCTTTAGGTTATCCCTTGATCAAGATTTGAGTTAGCTAGCAATATGAAAGGGGGAGAGATGGTTGGCTTAATTGCTTACTAACTAGTCTCAGAGTCTACTATGAAGTGGCTTTAAATTTCGAATACCTACAGATCATTTTAGGCTAGGCATGATCAGATGCCAACTAAAAACAATATTCTGAGTTATGAAACTTGACTTCAATTTCAAGGTCTACAAGATCTAGAGAATCATTAGTTGGGTTCAAGGTTGGTTACACATGGGGAAGGATTAACAACCCTATGATGCCCAAATTTGATACCTGCTCCCTTCAGTTTTGATTTAATCAGTTTCACTTTATCATTATTTCGATATAATCCCCTTTAATGCATGGATTTTTGTGAAAACTATGGATCGAGATTTTGCAAGAAAATTTATATCACTTATACAGCCCGAAGATGTAGGGAACATAAAGAGTTTTTATAGAAATAATCTCTAGATTAAATTTTGAGAATTCAGGCATTTTGTGTTAGGCACTAGAAAGAGACTGACATAGAACATTGCCCTATAATTATTTGAAAATGATGTTAAAACATGAATGCACAATAGTCACTACAAATGGGAAATGTGTTAGTAATACAAAAAAACATATAATCATATCACATAAGAACAATTGTATGCAAAGGCATAAAGAAAATGAGGGACGATTGGGATGTATCTTGTGATTGTCTTTGGTTATTGAAGAATAACTAGGATGACAACTTTGAGAGGTGATTGGCTTTGGAGGCAACTTGAGGGGTGAAAAATTGGTTTTGATTAAAATGAACTAGGATATTTAGGAGAAAGAATTCAAATTTTTTATGGAAAAGCAAGGTTACAGTCTCCCTTTAGAAGGTAGGGTTGGAGCATCCCTAAAGGTGATGGTTTTGGACATGTTTAAAAGAAGGTTTTTTTTATCAAAAGCCCTTTAAGAAGTTTTAAGAGAGAGAAAATTTAAACTGTATATAAAAAGTGGGGTTAGATTATCCTTTTGGAAAGTAAAGTTAGAGTATCCCTAAAAATAAAAATTTTAGGCATATTCAAAATGGGTTTTGATTAGTAGCCCAAGAATGTCCATGATAGAGAAAATTTAAGTGTTGAATAGAAAGTAAGGTTAGAGTATTTCCTTAGAAAATGATGCTAAAGTATCTTCGAAGGTGAAAATTTTGGATCTATTAAAAAAAGGTTTATGGAGAAAAAGAATATTTTAGATAAAAGTATTTTGAAAATAGAACTTGAATGTTAGAATAAAATTATCTTTTTGTTTAACCTTGATTTGAGTCTAGACGACTTATGTCATATTACGTGATTTCACGAGGAGTAAATTGGGTACACTTTGGGAAGTTTGAACATCTCGATAAATGTGGTCCAAGAAGTTAGGTTGATTTTAATTGCAAAAATAAAGGACAACATTATGCCATCTCCCTTCTTGAATTTTTTTTGACAAATTTAGAGGTCTGAGAAATCAGGCAAGGTACCATTGGAAAGATGACTCGATTGGGTTTAATATTAAGATATTCCAAAAATCCTTGAAAATCTCTTTCTAGGTGGAATTAATTTCTAAAATTGGGTTTATTTTGACACTAGCAGCCCGTGTAGGGGAAAAGGCATAGTAGAATTTGGAAAATCATCTTGGACCATTCGATGTCATTAAATCACAAACAATACCTTTCCAAGGAGAGAATTTCATGACCTTTCTAGGAAAAATATTTAGCAAATTTATAAAAATAATTTGCTAGGCTAAAATGGCACAAATAGAATGGAGTTCATTGCTTCCAAGGGTTCTATGCGGTAAAGGTTCAAAAAGTCATAACTTTTTCATCTAGAATGATCCTATGCAAACGAAACAATTTCAAAAAGGTAATTTGATGCTCTTTCATGGATAAAAATTAGAAAATTCCAAAAAAAATTGTTTGGACTTCAAATAATTTTCTAATGTTGGGCATTGTGCTACTAAGCAAAATAGAGGAGTTTTTTTTTTTATATTTTTTGATTTCTTAAGACTAGACTCGAGCCAAGGACATTTGAACATTTGTGACAGAAAGAAATAGGTGAAATAGGCATCATGAATTCATTCCACAATCTTGAAGTAGTTAGGGAGGATGAAATAACTCGTTGACTATGCCACTAGTAAGGGTATTAAACTCAAGATTGAGGCTTAATATTTTAACAAGAAAAAAGGGTAATGGCATTCTATTCAACTATGATTCTAAACCAATTTAGTAAAAACATTAAATCCATGCTAGTTTCCATAAATTGCAGGCAACATAGATTTAACTTAGGGCTTTTTAAAAATAAAATTTTAAAACAAACAAGCATACATCTTAACAAAAATGTTATGAATAAAATATAACATGTATAACAGTGAACATTGACAACATATTCAAAAAAACAATATGGTATTTTGACAAGGGAGGAGGTGGCCAAAATATACGATGATGACAAGTAAGATGCATGGCAATGTTCGGCTAACAATGACAGCTAGAATCAAGCCATGCATGATGGTATGAACATGTTTAACCAAAAGTAAGCATGCTAGAATTTTTGAGAATACATTTTATTTCATGAAACCTACCAATACGCAAGAAAATGCCTGAGTATGCTCAAGACATTTATAGGTGATCATTCAAATATGAGATGAATATGTGAAGGTGGATAAAACATGGCAAGAAACGCAAGAACAAAGACTATTATGATGGTGAAAATAGAACATATTTGGTCATCAACCAACATCAAGGCAATAAGAGGAACATTAAAATCCTAAGAATACCGTAACAAAGCCATAATAATGCATGAAAATCTTACGATTGTTATGGTAACATAAAGAGGTTACTGGAATGATGTAAATACTGAAAAACAAGAAAATATGCAGATCAAGGGAAGAAAATATCCTAAAAGTTTCAAGCTTTAGCCTTTCTCTCTAAGCAACAACTTTGAACTCACTTTCTTCCTTCCTTTTGATGTTGGACGGCAAAAATTTGATGAAAAAAAAGGAGTTTTCCAGTTAAGATATAGATGAAGGGGAGTTTTAAAAGGAAATATGAATGGAATGGAGAGTTTTGAAAGGTTTTTTTTACTAGTGGTTTTAATAAGCTAAGGGAATAGAGGGTTTTTGGTTTTTTTAGTGGTTAAAGATATTAAGAATGTATGAAAGTAAAAGCTTTCTTTGCTGAGAATATTTTTGTAGTAGGGTTTTCCATTTTCTCCATGTTTGTGTATTTCTCTCTATTGAGCCAAAGTTGGCATATATAGCCATGTGACCATGAACACAAAAAATATAAAAAGCAAGGGCAATATAGGTGTTTGGTGTATATACCTTATGCAAAGACAAGGTACCATGCATGGCTTCCATCCAAACCCATTGGTTTACTTAACAAAAATAATGGGTCAAGGCCACTTTATGTAGCTGAGCATTAAGAGAAATCAGCCTTACCCATTGGCAATTTGATAATGTCATGAGATGTCCTTTATCATTAGCTATTGGGCTCAAAATTTGTCTAAATTCAATTATGAGCCTAAAACTAAAGCCTAGTATGTATTTTGATGATTTTTAGTGCTGGAAACATGTTTGAATTGGATTTTCAAATCAATGGTCCAACAGATAAAAAAGGTTTAAATTGGGCAAAAATGCCCTGATGTATCAATACAAAACATTTTGTATTGATATGTAAGGTAATTTTGGCCAATAAGTATCAATACAATGAAGCATGTATCATAGCAAAAGCCAAAAAAAGGTTCTAGTCTTGAGACTTAAAGGTATGAATTGATACTTCATGGGTTAGTGAAAAATCATAATTTTAGCTATTGCTGAAGTCTATATCAATACAAATATGTTAAGTATCAACACCACTAATTAGGTCTCAATACCAAATCCTCGTGTATTGATGCTAAATGTGAAATTTTGAAATTTTAGCTCTGTAAGAGCTTAGTATCAATACCTAGACAACAATATGACTCACATGTATCTATGGCTCTTTAAACTACCTCACTTTAGTTGAAAGTGACAGGAAATTGACCTGTGCTTATTCGTATAATTCCAAGGATGCCAAGATGATGGCTCGACAAAATAAGGTGTCCACAAAAGGTATAGAGTTTTAAAGTTAATATAGAAATTACCCTTGTTTGGCATACTACCATGAATTCGATGACTCTCATGTTGATAGGCATCCACAGCTCTTAGAATTTATAAGGTCAGCATCTCTAAGAGCTTGTAATGTTGTCTTGAATGCATTGCAAGTCTTCATGAAGTAGTCTTTAATGTTTTGATGGTACTTGCATCTAGCTTTCAAATTGTACCATTCCAGGTAGAGAGGTTTCCTAAGCTTTACTGAGATAGCAAAAGATCATCCAACTCTTCCAAGGCTATTGAGTAATGAAAAATTAGGGGTGAGGATGCAGTCCTAATGTATTCCCTTGCTTTCTAGACTTTCTGTGTTCTTAGCTTCTATTGGTTATAACTTGTTAGCATTTTTTGATAGGCTCATTTTCATGTCCCATATATGCAACTTATTACCTTTTGGTAAGCTTTAGGGTTGGCATGAATATGTATTATAGGACTAGCTCCCTCATGTTGAGTACCTTGAAATGGTTGCCTTTCTATCCCAGATGAGTTGATAGCTATGATATAGGACTATTTATAAATTCCTTTGGTCAAGGTTTTTCATTTTGGTAGACCTTTTCTCTATAACTCTTTTCCTCTTTTTACTTTCTTGAATGGTTTGGAGTATTCAAGGCTCATGTTTCCTTTCTTTGTTTTGGATTTGTTCGAACTCATTCCTGTCAACCAATATCTTCTTTTTTCATCTAGCGGTCTCGTGTTATTCCATTTTGAATGGAAAACATTTTAAATTAGTTCATGTAAATATGCATGTGCCTTGTCAACATCAATTTTTGTTATCATTCTTGTATAGGCATCAATGAATGGAAATTTAATATGTGAATGAATGAATAAGGTAGCATTTAATGGCACAGATTGGATGCCAAGCAATTGGCTAAGTATCAGACATTGAGATTATTGTAAGGGCAAAAATTTAAGAAATTTGAGTCATGATTCAACACTATTCTTTCATTAACCAAAACTCTTTGCTTTATTAATTCTTTGTTTGCGTACAAAACCATATTTATAGGATTCAAAAGAAAAAGCAACAAAAAACCTACTTTTGCAAACACTTTATTTATCTAACTATGTTAATGCTTCTAAGGAATCCTTTTAATAATTATTATGTGTATCTTATATAGATAAAACCTATGAAATACATTGGCCTTGCAAAAGTACCCTAATGAGTTACAACATCAGATCCTTATATATCAAATATGTGTTTCAAAAAATGTTCTAGGTCATCATATTGTCAAGATAGGGCATTGATAATGCATAAAGTCTAGATATGCTAAGCCTTTATGCATTTGATGCATGAAGCATCAGTCTTATAAATTAAAGTATAAAGATACTTAAAGATAGCATAAGGGTGCTTATTAAGTATAACAAGTTCACTGAACATGACCCGCTATAAGAGTTCCATTTGGTATTTTGCTTAAATGTTTATGGAAATATTCTCATGTGTTAGTAGTGTAAGTGACACTAGGTCATCTTGTATGTGGAGTTTTATATTTAGAGATCATCATGAACGGGTCCACATAGATGGATGCCTAAGGTAACATAGTTTTATGCATGACATAAAGCATACTTAAGGTGAATGAATGGTCTACAAAGGTTTATCATCTTAAGTGATATGAAAGGACATATCTCACATGTATTTGGCCTATATTAACTTAAAGTCCTTGACCAAGGCAACAATAATTATGGAGTAACACATAAAGGTTGCAAACTAATATGGAAAAGGATAAGAATAGACACTGAACCATGCTCTTATTTTTTTTAAGATATATGATGAAATGATTGAATTATATTGAGATACTTCACAATGAAAGGCTTATCAAAACCACATTAACGCTCATCGCATGTTGGGTTGCCATCATGCATAAATGTTCTTAATTTTATAATTTATATTATTGCCAGTATGATGGGGGCCTAATGGGTCACACACATAAAGGTGATTAGTAGAAATTAAAATGAGACTAAGATTATCTACCTAATCTAGTAAAAGTTACTTAGGCCTAATTTAAATAGTTTATATGGGCTAGGGACTAAAATGCAAATTAGCCAAAAGTTGGAAGCACTTAGCCTAGGTGTTTTAAGCTTCTTTTGCTATCTTTAACCTTAAGGAATTGATTTTGTGCCATTTGGTCTTCTCTATTGTGAGATTTGTGCTATCTTTAACATCCCTAAGAAAGGTTAGCAATTTCACCCTATCTTGAAGGAAATCTATTTTCTTTGAAGGCCAAAGGATGTTTTTTAAATCTAAGCTATAGCATGGCTCTCAACAGACAAAGTTTCTCTTTTTTTTAAGGTTTTCGAGTCACTTACATGGATTACTATTAAAATCTAGATATTTAGCTTTAGTTTGTGACAACCAAGCTCAGTGTACAAAAAATAATGGTCATTGAACTTTTGCAATGGTTTTTGCCGTCTCTAGGCTAAGGTATGAGACTTTTTGATTCATTATAAACTTTCTGATTTGAAAGATCGATTAGAAATTATGCAAGATGATCTGATTTAGGGAGTCTTGACATTTTTTGTTTATAATGTTCTTCACTACTCTTTATTTAATTAGATTAACTATTTTGTAATTTATTCAATCATGAACCTGAATGTTTTACATAATATTGATGAACTCATGTCTTGCAAAGGGAAGAAAATGCCATCAATCTATCCAAAAGCATAAATTTATTGACATATTTGAGGATTTTATTTATACATTCAACCAAAATGCTTGAATGTATTGATTCATTTGTGAATGTATTGACATATTCAGCCGTTATATCGATAGATTTTAGTATGTATTGATTCTTTTGATCCAAAAATAGTAACTTTAGATACTATCAAGCCTTGTGTCAATACAAGGGATATACCAATACATCTTCTAAACATATAAGTACATTTACTCTAAGTATCAATACAGTCTATGTTGTTTTTCAAATTTGGTAACATGTCAACCAATGTATCGATACACCATGATAATGTATTAATACATTTGATGAAAATTATGTAGTTGCTTACCTTTGGCTCATTGAACAACTCACCTTAGCTAGGAGTCATGGGAAATGGATCGCATTTGCACATTTGGCCTTGATCATGCCTTGTAATGCTTACACGAAGGCCCAAAAAAATTTGGTTTCTACAATATGCTCTTCCTTTTGTAAAGTCCCACTAAGAAATGTAGGTTCTACATTTATTTATCATTTTTCATAATTGAAATATATAACTATAGTAAGAATTATCTGATTAGATTTTGCTATGACAATTGGCGAAAAGGTTTCCTCATAATTAAGGTTTTATAACTTATTGCTACCAATTTTGCCTTATACATGTGCACGTTGCCATTTATGTTGGTCTATCTTTTAAAAACCCATTTACAGCCTATGAGTTGATCCTATCAGGTGAAGTAACCAAAGTCCATACTTAGCTAACCTCCATGGCATCTATTTCAGACTTCAAGGCATCAAGCCATTTCTTGGAGTCAATGTCAGATATTGCTTCCTCATGATTGGTAGCTTCAGTGTCATATGGCCAGTCATCATTATCAATGAGAAATCCATATCTCTTTAGAGCTTGCCTGATCCTACTAGATCGACAAACTTCTAGTCTCTTGAGTTTCAGGTGGGGCATCTGATGCTCATCCCTTAACTTTAGTTCCATTAGTATGTCAATATATGGTTTTTGAACTTTTTTAAGATCAAATTTACTCCTAGTAAACTCTTCAAATAGAACCCTTTTCTCTAATAAGATAGTGTGTTTGGAAATAAACGTCTTTTGCTCAATTGGGTTATAAAAATAGCATCCATAAGTTTTCTTAGGATACCCCACAAATTTTCATTTGTTTGACCTTGTTTTAAGCTTTTCTAATGTTGCTTACTTCACGTAAATGAGACAACCACAAATCTTGAGATAAGACAACAATAGTTTTTTACCATGCCATATCTCTTATATCACCTTATCCACTAATTTGGATGGAACTGGATTAGGAAGAAAGGCAATAGGTTATATGGCATATTTCTAGAAGAATATCAAAAAATATCGAAGGTCTACCTAGACTTCATGAAATGACCCGTGTCAAACAAGGTTTGCTTTCTCCTTTCAAACACTATTGTGTTATATAGTTTTGAATGAAGTTCACTGTGATAGTTTTTTACAAAATCAATATTTGGTTTTTTTCCATTAAATTACATATTTTTTTGTTATATAGTGTATAGTTAAATTTTCCATTTTAGAATTTTTTTAAACGCAAATTCACATGTAAACTATCATATATTTATACCAATACCTGCATAGTATTTATGCTAACATTTTCTTTAAAATATCAAAACAAAATCATGGAAAAAAGTTTATATTGGCATTTATTCCACGAGATGTCAAATTATGGGATGAATAATTTTTTATTTCATTTTAAGCAAAATTTTGAATTTATCAATCTATAAGAGTTTTCCTTTTAACTTCTTTAAGTTTAGGATTCTTAACATCTCCCTCTCCCATATATAAATTTTTTTCTCCATCACATTTTTTCAATTAAATATTTTGAATTTAATTTTTCCTAAATTTAAATTCATTTTAAAATTTTCTTTAATTTTCTAAATGTGGAATTTATTTTTAATAGAATTTTTCCTTAAAATTTTCAAAGTAAAGGATCTTAATTTTATTCCCTCACACATAAAATTTGTTCATTAAACATTTTTCAAATTAAACGTTTTGATTTTAATTTCTCCTAAGTTTAAATTAATTTGAAAATTTTCTTTAATTTTTTGCTAAACATGGAATTTCCTTTCCCATGGATTTTTTCATCAAGCTCTCCAAGCAAGGAATTTTTTTCCACCCATAAAATTTCACCATCTAATTTCATTTTTCCCAAGACATGAAGTTTTCCTTTAAAATACATCAATTACAAATTGTTCGCCCAATACCCTAGAATGTTTTAATGTTAGCCCATTTCTTTCCAAATTTTTACTTTTCCAATTAGAATCTTTACATGGGAAATTTTACTTCATACAAATTATTAATTAAGTATTTTCTTATTTATTTATTTTTGATGGGCTAAATAGGAATTTTGGTATTCTAATGAGCCAAAAGTAAGTAAATTGAGGTGTTAGGCTTTAAAACCCATAGATTTTTGTAGTTTAAGGCCTTAAATGTTTTATATCCTAATTATTTTTATTTGATATCTTCATTAAATTTTTATTCAATTTCCACATGAACCTTTTCACATTAAAATTCTTTCATGAATATTTTAATAAAGAATTTCACACTTAAATTTTATTTATTTCATTAGTTCGAAGATTTTTCTAATATACAAATAGATTTCTAATTAAAATTTATTTATGCATAATTTATTTTTATTTTGCTAGTTCAGTTACATGTAAAAGCTTGGTTACATGTAAAAGCTTGGTTACATGATGACACAAGAATTAATTTGGTTGAAATTGGATTTTTCTTCCTTAACCAATTTGGCTCAATTACAACTAGTTCCAACAATGATGATTAAAGAGACAACATAGCCATCATGCCATTAGGTTGTAGCCTATAAGAAATATGACAAAAGAATGGGAGATATGACATGCATTTAATAAAGAGGTGAAATAAAAAAAAAAAGAAAAAGAGAAAATAGGCATGAAATTATGCCTTGGCTGAATATCCTAAATAGGGGGTTAATTCATTTTTATCATGTACCATCTTCCATTGTCTTCTATAGTGGAGAAGAAAAATTTGAGAAAAGTTAAGAAAAAAGGGAGAGAAAAAAGAAGAGAAAGAAATAAAAAACGAGTGCTTAGTTTATTTTTAAAGGTAGATTTTGTGCCTATTTTTTTCCCTTCATCTTTTCATACTTATATCTTACGGCAATTCAAATTAACATGAATTTGAATTTTTTCTTTTGAAGGCTTGAAGATCCTAAGCTTGAAGCTTAAGAAGACAACTTGAGCTTAGAGGGCTTTTTAACCATTTTAATGGCCAAGCAAGAGCAAAGAGTATTTTTTAATAGTCTTGTTCATTTATGTATTTTTGGTGACAATAAAACTTGATTGATCCTATGTTTTACTTATGTGAATATTGTTCAAATCTTTGTTGATTATCTTTGGAAAATTCATTTTTATTTCCATTAATCTTGCTTGCGAATATTATTGTGTTGATGGTTATTAGATTATGTAAATTCATTTTTGTGACATATCAGGTAATATGCCATGCATGGATGGATCTTGGCATGATTAAATCTTTGATATAACTTTTTAGGTTGGTTAAATCTTTAGGAATTTTTGGAAATTGCATTTTTCTTTTCTTCTTTTCATGATCTTGATAAGTTTAAGCTAATGGTCAAACACTAATTATGAAGCCAAACTTGGAAGCAGTGATCAATATTTTATAATTTTCTCCATTAAAGTTGCATATAAATACTTGAATCTTATTTTGCTTTTGATGTCACTGAGTTTATTTATGAATATTTTTTATTTCATACTTTTGAGTTCATGTAAGCTCATTTGGTAAATATAGGTTTCATGCAATTTGCCATGCCTGATGTTGATTTTCATGTGAAAAAAGTAATTTTTACATAAATTTTTAAGATGGCAAAATGGTGTAGGAATTTTTTAGAAATTTTGCTTTTAATTTTTCGAATGATTTTGTGTTGATTTAATGTTAGTATAAGTTTTTGCAGTAAAATAATAATTCCCCTAATTTTTTAAATTGATATAAGGGTTTTCATGGCTAGTTGAATAGATTAAGGGTTAATTTGTGAAATGATTTGTTTTGACTCAAACAAATTACAAACTTAGTATTTTTTAAAATGCTTTTCAATTTAAACATAACTACCAATTTGAGTATTAATTTAACATAAGTTATTTGTTATATCAAAATCGAAATCAAGGTTAACAATCTCCCACTTTTTGATATAACAAAAATTAAGATAAATTTACTTGTGTTTGAGATTAACGAAAAATAACTCACCCTCAATAAATTGCCCAAGATTTGAAAACAAGCTTATGTTCAATATCAACATGTAATTTGGGTTCAAACATATGCATAATGAATTCATGAAAGCAACATATTGCAAATTTAAGGCCTTTCTCCCCTTTTTTGTTAAATCTAAACAGTATTTAAGGATAAGTAAGCACAAGCAAGCATAAGTAGGATAAATTAATAAAGCAATCAAAAGATGTTCAAGGTAATGCAAAACATAAAGTAGCAGAGAATCCTAAAACCATAAAATCTAACAAATAAAGAGATATCCTAAAATGATTTTAAAACGATATCTTAAAAACATAATGTTTGACAAATTAATAAATGCACTAAAGTTGAGTAGACATCATTGGTAGGAGGATCCTTGAAAGGTGGAAGAATAAGTGGAGGCACACGAGGAAAAAACAATAGAGAAAGCATGGAATTGCTCCATTAGAGCTCGGTAACTTTGCTTAAGAGTAGAGAGACGAGCATCGATGGTGTCGAATCGTCCCTCCCATGCATTAAAATGGCTCATAATAGATGTGAACATTATGGGATTGTCCATAGGCATAGAAGATGAGGTAACAGGAGCTGAAGGTCAGGGAAGCTCATTGTGCTCAATTTCATCATGATCATCGGGAGCAAGAGCATTCGGTTGCTCAAGTGGTGGTTATCGACGAGCCTTTAGAGCAAAGTCACCACCTTCAATTTCATATCCAGCAAGTCTTATGGATTTATGACCGATGTAGCGGTTACATGCTTGCAAATGTAATTCGTTCTAATTTAATCTAAAAATATGTGAAACATACATTAAAAAATGATTATCCTTATCAAAAATAGTTCATAATACTGATCAAATTTTGAAATAGAGCCATGCGAACAACTCAAGTTCTAGGATTTTATTGTATTCATCCGATCATTAAATGGAACATATCAGTAACCTATTATGCAACCTGATCAATGAGGGTTATAAGAAAAATACTAACAAAAATTTACAAGGCCTATAACTTAATGAAAAAAATCTTTTCTGCATGACTACTATGCTATACTACAATAATAGCTCTGACGTAACTTGTGATCATGAAACCTTTTGTCATATTTTTAAAACATGTTTCTAGACATTCGAATGTCCAGCAATAAGACCAAACAGAATCTATAGATGTCATATATAAGGAAATAATAAAGACTCAAAGCACTAAGTTAGAAACATGTTTTACAACATAGGCGATATGCTTTCGAGTTATTCGATTTTATCACCTTTGTTCATTATTATTTATTCTTAGCAAGTGAGGTACACCAATGCAACTCACTTGCGGGTGTAAACCAGCACCTAAGTGACACCAAAAAACACATTTAGGCTCATCTGAACATTACCTATTAACTCAAACTAATGCTTACCAAATTTTAGACTAAACCAAGCATATTTTAAAACTTACAAGTATTTTTATTTTACCCTAAATCAGCTTTAATTCAAGCTATCTTATTTAATATCCCTAAGCTAATCATTAAAGAGCTTATTAAACAAAATCAAATCATGATTCACCTATCAAGTGAACCTAAGCTTGCCCATGGGGGATCTTTTTTAAAAAAAACAAGGTTTTATCACAATCTAAACACCCTATCATGCATTTTTATCAAACACATAGAATACTGACCTATGATTTTAAAAACTAATCATCGACAAGCAATTCTAAACACAAATTCAAGATATCTGAATTCACCTAAGCTAATCTAAACATAAATTTCTCATCAAATTCTCAAGAAGTTACAATCAAGCACAAGCAAACAAGCTTGGATTCAAGTCAACCAACATGCTTAACAATCAAATCATGTTTTTTAAGCATTTAAGCTCACTAAATAACAAATAAGCTTCTAAACTCATTCAATTAAGCATTTAAGCTTATCCAAGTTCAACTCAAGCTTCATCAATTAAGCATCAATTATGCAAAGCCCACTCAATCAAACCAAGAACCACTAAGGCCAAACATAGCAAAGGGTTTTTCTCCTCATTCAAATGGTTTTCTAAGTTCAAGGACCTATGATTTCATCATTAGGCACAAGATTCAAGTTCTATCTACTTACAGTTTAGTTCAAATTAGCTCACACTAGCTCAAGTTAGCAAGATCATCTAAGATTAAATCAATTAACCTCAAAGCTAATCTAAGCTAGTGGAACCCAAGAACAAGGTTTTTCTCATGTTTAAACACCACATTAAGCTAGAACATCATGATTTCATCATTTAAACTTTAAGATTTCAGCTTAATATCATCAAATCCTAGCTCAAGTAAACTTAAATCATCAAATCCCAAGAAACCAGGCTGGTCAAACCTAGATCTAAAGATCTCTTCTAGTTCAAACACCAAGTTTAATTCATTAAATAAGATTTAAGCTAGATTTCAACAATAAATCATGTGATCATGCTTTAAACAATAAGAAATCAAGTGAATGATAGCTTTAATCAAGATGTAAAAATAATATCATCATGAATCATCAAAGTCAAACACTAGATTTCATGAAATGAGTTTGGCCAAACATTATTTTAGCATGGATAAGCATGAATTAATCATTAAAATCATGAAATTGCTATGAAATTAAAGAAAAAAGTAGAAATTATACATATTCTAAGCTTGATCTTCCTACTAAAGATAATGAGAGCTTGAGAGAAAAAGGAATAATTAGATTTTCTAAACTTTTTCTAAGTGATTTAAGCTTTAATAACCCTAAGGTGATCTTAGCTTAGACACTAACCTTTTAACTAACTTAGGAGAAATAAAATTAGCTGCATTAATGAATAAATGAACAAAATTGGCACATTATGCACGTTTTGGAATTCAGCAAGGCTTAGTTCTAACACTAATCTTGTACAATTTTTTATTCATTCAATTAACCACGATTTGTCTATGTAAAAGTGCAATGAAATTTCTTTCCTGTAGCAAAAATGTGTTCTAATGACCCTCTCTAAAAAAAATTAAAATTTTTTATCCTTGGCCTCTCGAATTAAGCCCTCAAAAATTTTCAACTTTCGAAATTCCTAATGTCCTTTCATGACCGGATCCCAGTTACACCTTTTTGACCTAAAGTCTATTTTCAATTTCATTTTGGCATAACCAATTTTGAAATCCAAGTTGTAAAACTCTTTCAATTTCAAAACCTAACTCTACGCTAAAAAATTGACTTTTTACAGTTGATTTTGCTTCTACTTGACTTTTGCCATTAGGTTGACTTTTGATTTAAACTTCTAAAACAAGTTTTTTTTTTCATCCAATTGACCTCAATAACCACTTTAATTACCTTAAGAGACATATATCAGTCAAGTTTAACATCTTGGATTTTCAAGACCTAGGTTTCAATTTTTCAAAATCTGGCACCGACCCCTAAGATCAGACAATTAAGCTCAGATGCCTTATAACATTATACTATGCTTATTGGAACCAACTAGAACCTTAGTTAGACCATTCTATCATCCATAACTTCTTTAGGAAGATTTAGAACTAAAAATTCCATTTAATCTTTAAGATGTGGAAAAAAGTCAACTAAGGACCCAGACAAGATAAAGTGATTACAAGTGCCCCTCTTTGCCTGCTGCTAAGAACTTAAGAATAAGCAAGGACTAAATAGACAGCATTTTGTTTGGGACCTAATAAGCCCTTCTGCAGGAAGGTTTTTTTTTTTCACTTATGCAATGTCTTAACTACCTATACCTAACCTAAATGCAAAAGGAATCTTTATCAACCTTTTACCTAATTGGTAAGGTGCCAATTCTGCTAGTCTTCTATTTAACTAAACAGGTTGAACTTTAACAAGAAAATTAAAAATGCTAAATTTATTATTTTTTTCATAACCAAATAAAGCTGACTGACAAATAACCTACTTCATTGGTTTTCTACCTAAACAAATGAAGAATACTTGACATATTGCCTACCTTACTAGTTTTCTACCTAACAAAGTGAAGAAGACTTGGATTGCTAGCTATATGGGTCTTCCACATAACCAAATAGAGTAGATTTACATATAATGCCTACTTTGATGGACTTACACATTGCCATACAAAGAGGACTTGACTTAAAAATCTTGTTTTACCAATTTTCTACCTAATCGAGTGAAGAGAACAAAAAGAAAACTGACTTCACTAACCTATTGCCTAGTCAAATAAAGCATATGAAAGGACAACAAACTTTACCAATCTTATACCTAATCGAATGAAGTTGACAAAAGAAAATCTCCATCCAATCTTTTCCTTAATTGAATAGAGCTGATGCAAGACCTCCTTCTCTTACCTTTTATACAGTCAAATTAAGTGGACAATTGACTCTAGTAGTTTTCTACCTAATGAAGTGAAGTTGACAAAAGAAAAAACCTCACTCGACTTTTTGCTTAATCAGATAGAGCTGATCAAACCCAACTGCATTGATCTTCCATATAACCAAGTAAAGCAAACAAAAGAAAAAGTTCTTCTTTATATGGCATAAACTCCCTATAAGGTGCTAATTTTGATGATTTTTTTCCTAACCAACTATATTAGACTTTTCTCTCTTTTTCTTTTAGCTACCAATTATATTGACTTTAACTCACTAAGAAAGGAAGGATATCACTTGTGATATCTGTAAACACCTAATTTTTGTTTAGGCCCTTTCCTTAGTAGTCATAAGATATTCAAACCAAAAATTAGGTAATTATCCTGTTAAGGACAACCTTTTCCATAAGGATAAAGCTTTTTATGACCAATTTAATCATGCTTAAATGGTTGTATATGCATGTGATAGAAAAAAGTGCAATTTTGACTATTGTAAAGAATAAATCTCGAATTAAAAGGACGACTATTCAAGAAAAAAATTAGTTTTTTTTCTTAACTAATTTTGAAATTCATTTTTGCAGATGATATCATTATCAAATTCCCCATTTAGAAATTTTGAGATTTTTCGTAAACATTGGCAAGTCAATTGTTATATATTTTTACTGATACTCATGTAATTTTTATGTTGATACGCGCTCAAAAATTAAAAAATATTTAAAAAATTACATATTGATCTTTTATACCTGATTTGTAAAATTATCAATTTTAGTATTTAATTTTGAAATTTTCACAGAACTGTAAGTATTCTGTTCTTGAAATTATTTTGGCAAAATTCATTTCAGATTTTATATTTTTATCTTTATTATTTTATAAATTAATAGTTTGAATAATATATTGAATTTGATTCATTTTTATAAATTTGAACATATTTTTGAACTTTTCTTGGTTCCCTTTTTTTTCCTATCTGTAAAGTTTTTTAGAGTTTACAATTTTAAATATTTTCACATATTTCAATAAAATAGCTTGGATATGGCTTTTTAAAATCCAATTCATTTTTTTTTACATATCAATTTTCTCCCATAAAGATTTTTCTCATAGAATTTTATGAGTTTGAAATTTTTAATTGCCTTTTTTCTTGCAAATAAATTTCTCAAAATTTTTTGTTGGAATTTTATATGGAAACCTTCTCAATTTTATTTTTTAATGGGTGAAATTTTTTTTTCCATTTAATGGGCTTTAAAATCCATTAATTTTCTTAAGAGGCCCAATAAGCACATTAATTTCCCAACAAGCTTGCCAAGCCTATTATTGATTTTTCACCAAGCCTATTTCATTCGCTATAAGCTCATTTTTTTAATTATTCCAACAAACCTATTTTATTTTCTAACAAGGTCCACTTTGGCCCATTTTGATTTTACAATAAACCCTAATAATTTGTTCTCTCTCTAAAATTTTTATTAATTCTTTTGGGCCAAAATTTTTCATATGAATGTTTAATTGGGCCATTCACGTGAGTAAATTCGTAACTGAATTTATTATTTAGAATTTTATTTCTTGAATTTATAATTTTTAATTTTTTACAATTTAGTCTTTCCACTTTAATTTTTTTCATTTTTCATGAAATTTGTAAGTGTGATTTTATTTACTCGACATTTTCAAAAACTTGTGAATATTTATTTTAATTTCAAAATTTGATAATTTGGTTATACGAGAATTAATTTAATCAAGATTGAATTTTATTCTTAAAGTTAATATTATCAAACTAATTATGAAGCCTAATATTAGGCTACATGACTCACACATTAGATTGGTTAGTAATATATAATAACTCATACAAAAAGACAAAATTAATTAATTAAGCTTACAAATATACATTTAAAATCTTAAAATAAAAAAATTAAAGAAAAAATCAAGAAATTTGGCCAAAGAGGTTTTTCACCCTTTGTCGAATCCTTTTCCCATAAATAGGGGAAGGATGATTCAAGCTAAAATGTCATGCTTCTATAGCATAAAAACACCCAAAAAAAAAAAAAACATAGAAAATCCTTAAGTTTTTTAAGTTTTCAAGGTAGTTTACTTAGAAAACTCTTGACTTTTATTAATGTCATGCGTGTTTCATCATTTCAATGAGCTTTGTGATTCCTTGTACTAATGGATTTTGATCCATGTTGAAAGGCCAAGTGTGAAAGCCATGATCAAAGTTTCTTGATTTGGTTATTATGTTTGATTTTTATTAGCAATAGTTTGATTTTCATCAAGATTATTTGTGTTTGTTGGTAGAAATGATTTTTTTCATATATATATATATATTTGTACTATTTTCCTTGGCATCTTCATGTTGATTTATATTGATATGTTCATTAATTATCATGATTTCATGAGTATTTAAGCTTGGTAAAAATTATGACATGTATTTATATTTATATTTATATTTATACTTATAATTATGTGATAAAATATTGTTTTTAGTGGTTATATGGGTTGACTGAATATGGTGGTGGCCCTTGATGAAATTTTAATGCTTGATTTCATGATGTTTTGGATTATTTTTTGATTTTTGACACTTGCAAGGGCCTAAACATAATTTTTCTAAAATTTTTAAGGCCTTGGAAGGGTATTTCCATGCTTAGCCAAAACTTACAAGAATATTTTATGATTTTTTTATTTTTTAGACTATTTTGTAATGATGCAAAATTCAGGAACTAAATTGAAAATTTTGAAAAAAAATTCCCAAGGCCTTGTAAGCTTGGCTGAACTCTTCATGGACCTTTAGAAGTGCCTTCTATGCATTTTAAACATGTTTAAGTGCATTTCATACAATTTTAGCCCATTATTTTGTTTAAGTGCATTTCATGCATTTTAAAAATGTATTTCATACATTTTAAACATGTTTTGTATGTTGATTTTGACATGTTTGGTGTTTATTTGTAATATAGGAATTATTTTGTAAAGCTATAAAATTTTAGGGAGTGTTCAGGAAAATCATGCATTTTAAGGTCAAAATGGTTTTTTCCCACATCAGATTACTCATTTAAGGTATGGTCATTTTAAGAATATTTCTAGCCATTTTTGGCTAAATTATAATTTTAGACAGTTTAAGGATTTAATTGTAATTTTTGCATTTTAAGTCATCATTGATGTTTGACTACCCATTTAGAGTATGATCATCATTTCATATCATTTTCGAGTCCTTTATAATCACCGACATACTTTTATGTAAAAAGTGCATAATAAGGATAAGTTCACCTTTTTATAAAGTTATTGAGTCTTTTAGGGTTATCAAGATACTTTCACGTCAAAGGTAAACCTCAGGGATATTTTAGTAATTTATATTAGAACCAAGACCTATGTGATACCAAGGACACTTCTATGTGAAAGGTGCACAGTAGGAATATTTTTATCCTTTTATGATCATCTAAAAGTGCTTTTAAGGTTACCATTTAGGGACACTTTAGTTACCAGAATACTTTTATCTCAAAGGTACATTTTAAGGTTATTTTGATTATTTATCTTAAAACTGAATCCTATGTGATCACTGGGATACTTTTATGTCAAAGGTACATATTAACGATAGGTTCATATGTTTTATGATAATATCATGTCGTTGAGGGTTACCAGGATATTTTTATGTCAAAGGTATAACCAAGGGCATTTTTAGTAATTAGCATTAAAACAGAGTCCTTTAGAGTTACCCTGCTACTTTCAAGTCAAAGGTACTTTAAGGGACATTTTGGTTTTATCGACCATGTTTAGATTCTTGGAGTCTAGTTTTGTATGTCTAGTGAAACAAAGTCTTAGGGTAAATTTTTATCATTTCTCATAAAACTGGAAGTTTTAAAATAAAGAGCAATGTCTTTGAATTAAAGTAGTATGTGGAATTTCTCCTGTCATAAGGAATGGGTTTCATGAATTATTTTAATAACAAGATATCATTTTAAAAATAAAAAAATTAAGATTTTTTTCAAATGTTGTAAAAATAAAAACCTTTGTATTCCTCTGGCCCTTTGGTGGGGTGCGAAAAATATTTTGATTTTTGAAAATCTTTTGTATTTCTTTAACTTTTTGATGGGGTGTGAAAGATAGTAAAATAAAACCTTTCGTGTTCTTATGGTTTTCCAATGGGGTGCAATAGGTATTTTGTTTTTCAAAAACTATTAAAAACTTGATTTTCTCATGCGAAATAATTAATTTAAGATTTAAAAATTTTGAAATATGAGAATTATAATTAAACACCATATATTGAAATTGGATAAAAATCAGAGTTAAATTAACATATGATTAATAAGATACTGATTATTGGGTATCATGAGAGGGATCAATCCTTATGATTGTAACCAACTCCTGAACCTTTTTCATAATCTCTTGTACTATCGTAGACCTTGAAATTTTTTTAAGGGTTTCATAATCCCTAAAATATAAACTCTGGTAGGTAACCAATCTCATCTAGCTAAATAGATTGGTGGCAACTCGAAAATAAATATCTTTTCATAATAACTGTTTAAGGTTAAATCAAGTGAGTAATTCATCTTGACAAGTCATCCCCAAACATAAAAAATAAAAAATAATAAAAATAACAACAACAACAACAATAATAATAATAATAAGGCCATTCAAAAATAAAAGAATAATGATATGTAGATATATAGGACTGAGGGGACGCCTGCCTTTTAAGTCTGGCTAGTCAAGATTCAAATCCTAGCCATGCTGTGATAGTATCATCTCCTCAAGAATGATATTTGTTTCTAAAAATGCCATTAGGATATTTTTCTTTTGAATGGTTCCTTGTAATGCAACATGAATGCATCTGTATGGCTCTCACTTTAATTTTAATAAGCAATCACAACACAGGAATCATGTCAGTTCATTCATTATTTGCTATGCTGTTAGCAAAACTCTTATCATGAAAATTCTACTTTTATTCATCTTTTTCAAATTCTTCATGGTTTCTATTGTCATCTTTCTCTTTCATTCTCATCTTTCCTTCTTTCCACTTATTTCAACTAGGCAACATCCTCTAAGCTTCATTGTGATTTATAAATCCCATGGCTTTCTTCACCTTTTTCTCCTTTCATTCTCTTATTTTTTTTCTTTTTTCAAAGCTTTCAATCTCTTCATTTAGCTAATCTTAAACCTTAGATAATCTAAAATGTGAAACAAACACCAAGTTTGTAATAGAATGTTGGTCTTTTTTATCAAAATATCAATGCATCTTGTGTATATTCCACATCAATTTACTAATCACCATTAAAGATACTGACAAGCGATGAAATATAAGAGGATAAGGAAAAAAGAAGGAATTCATTTCAACAATTAAAAATTATCATTAATCAATTATCTGAAAAAAAGTTAACAATTCACAAATAGTTTAAGAAAGAAAAAATTCAATAGGTAGGCTTTTTAAGCAGTAGGATCCCGTATCTTTAGAGAATGAATTTGGTTCAACCATTTAGAATACAATAGGTAAATCAACTCATTTAGATGAAGCATTTCTCAAAAAGCTCATTCAAACTATGATGCGCTTTTTTTTGGTTGCAAAATCATTCCAAACAAGAGTGAACAATTCCTCATAGCCATATGAACCCAAAACTTTAGCATTTAATGCAAAATCTTGCAAACCTAATAAGCTTTCACATTTGCCCCTTGCACAAATCCAATAATGTTTGGTAATTGTCTTTATTCCATCTCTTCACATAATACTTTTCTACCCTTTTTGAATTCCCTAGGTCGGGTAAGTCATTTCCATCCATCTCAGTCAATATCAATGCTCCTCTAGAGAATTCTCTCTTCACATTATAAGGCCCCTCCTAATCCAAAATCGAATTGCCTCGGGCATTTTTCTAGATAGAAAAATTCTTTTTAAGCATAAACTTACTCTCATGAAAGTATCGAGGGTAGACTTTTTTATCATTTGCTCTCATTATTCTCTTCTAGTACATCTACCCATGACAAATAGCTCTCAACCTTTTCTCCTCAATGAAGTTGAGCTATTCATATAAGGATTTGACCCATTTAACATCTTCTAGTTTAGCTTCCATCAATACCCATAGCGAGGGAATTTCCACCTCTATTGGCAATACCATTTCTATCTCATAGACCAAGGAAAACAAGGTAGCACCCTAAAGCTATGAATTAAAGTTTGATAAGCATGCAAAGAAAATGACAACTTCTCATGCCAATCTTTGAACATCTTGATCATTTTTTACACAGTTTTCTTTATATTCTTATTGGCTTCTTCTACTACCCCATGCATTTTTGGGCGATATGTTGTCGAACTATGATGCTTGCTTTAAATTGCGCACATACTTCGCATATCATTTTGTTTTTCAGATTTGAAACATTATAAATGATGATGCTTTTTACTATTCCATATTAACATATGATTCTCTTCTGATAAATTTGCATACCACTGACTTAGTCAACTTTGCATAAGAAACAGCTTTCCACCCATTTGGTGAAATAATCTATTGCCACTAAGATGCACCAATTCCCATTTAAAGCCTTAGGCATAATTTGGTCTATCATATCCATGCCCCACATAGGAAAAGGTTACTAAGATGTTATCATATGCAACTGACTAAGGCACATTAATATTATCTACATATATATGACATTTATGACATTTGTGCTCATACTTTACGCAGTCATCCTCCATGGTTAACTAATAATATCCCAGTCTCATAATTTGCCTGGCCATTAAATGTCCACTAAGGTGTATCCCACATATCCCTTCATGGACTACTTCATTATCTTTTTAGCTTCACTAGCATTCAAACACTTTAGAAAGACTTGGTCTTGACTTTTTTTGCATAGGACCTCACCATCAAGGATGAAATTCATGGTCTTTCTCTAAATAGTTCTCTGATCATTTTCAATAGCATGATCTAACTACTAATTTTTGACATATCAGAGAATGTCATAATACCACGGTTGACCATCTCTTTTAGCCTCAATATTATGGCAATAAGAAAGGATCTCATGAATACTTATCTTAATCAGCATCACCTTAGCAACATCAATCACTTTTATCTTAGCAGACAAAGTAGCCAAAGCATTAGTGATATGATTCTCTCTTTTAGGCAAATACTGAAAATCAATCTTCTTAAACTCATTTACCAGTTCGAGAATCAACTTCTTGTACTACACCAACTTCCTATCTTGGGTTTCCCATTCACCTTGGAGTTGATATATCACTAAAGTTGAATCACTATACATCTTTAAGAATTTCATCTTTTGCTCCATAATAGCATGCAACCCCATAACATATGCTTTATACTTAGCTATGTTGTAAGTGTAATCAAAGTTCAGTTAGTAGCAATCGGATAATGTTCTCTACTTGGGCAAATTAATATCGCTCCTATTCAATGCTCCATGGCTATAGCAACACCATCAAAGTACATCTATCAAGTTTTATCTTTGAGTGAAACCTTTTTCCTTAAGATATACATATCAAATCCTTATCAAGAAATTCAAAATCCAATGGCTCATAACCTTTTATAGCCTTATTTGCTAGGAAGTTAGGCAAATATCGAAAATCAATCTTCTTAAACTCTTTCACTAGTTCGAGAATCAACTTCTTGTACTGCACCAACTTCCTATCTTGGGTTTCCTATTCACCCTAGAGTTGATATATCGCTAAAGTTAAATCACCATATATCTTTAAGAATTTCATCTTTTGCTCCATAATAGCATGCAACCCCATAGCATATGCTTTATACTTAGCTATGTTGTAAGTGTAATCAAAGTTCAGTTAGCAGCAATCAGATAATGTTCTCCACTGAGGCAAATTAATATGGCTCCTATTCTATGCTCCATAGCTATAGCATCACCATCAAAATACATCTATCAAGTTTCATCTTTGAGTGACACCTTTTTCCTTAAGATATACACATCAAATCCTCATCCAAAAATTCAAAATCCAATGGCTCATAACCTTTTATAGCCTTATTTGCTAGGAACATAGCTATGACACTACCATTTATGGCCTTCTGGTTCACATGCATTATGTTAAACTTCGAAAGCAATATTGTCACCTCACAGTATTTCCTCAAAGGGATGGAGCTTTATATAGGTATTTAATTGAATTTAACTTTGTAATCCACATAGTTGTGTGATAGAGCATACACTGCCTAAGCCTCCAAATAGGCCAGATAATGCATGACACATTTAATCCACCATAAAGTACTTAACCTCATAGTCTATAAATTCTTGCTAAGATAATAAATTGCTTGCTCTTTCTTCCCCCATTTCATTATGTTACCCTAGCACACAGCCCATAGACCTTTTAAATGCTAACAAGTACAAAGATTAATGGTCGTCTTAGTACTACTAGTACCAATATAAGTGGATTAGAAAAATAATGCTTCACTTTCTCGGACACTTTTTGGCACTCATCATTCCATTCACTAGGATCTCATTTTTGCAAAATCCAAAATATCGAATTTCATTTATCCATGGGCTAGGATACAAACCTAGTGATGTTGTTCAATCTTTCTAAGAAACTTAGTAGCTCTTTTTGTGTACAAGGTGATAGTAAGTCTCAAATAGCTTTAACCTTTGCAAGATCCACCTTTATTCCTCTTTTACTAACCATAAAGCCTAACAAGTTTCGAAAGGTAACGCAAAAGTACATTTAGCTAAATTGAGCTTAAGTTAGAATTTTCTCAGCCTTTCAAACAACTTTTTAAGGTTTCCAACATGCTCAATTTCTTTAGCAGATTTGGCAATCATATCATCAGCATATGCTTTTATCTTCTTATGCATATTATCATGAAACAAAGTCACATGGCTCTCTAATACGTTGCCTTGGTATTCCTCAAACTGAACGGCATCACTTTATAATAAAATTTACCCCACAAAGTCACAAACATAATTTTCTCCATATCTTTTAGTGCCATCTTAATCTGACTATAACAGAAAAAGCCATTCATGAAGGAAAACAAAGAATTCTTTATTATATTATCTGCTAATGTGTCTATATGGCGTAACATGAAATTATCCTTAGGGCTTGCCTTATTCAAGTCTCGATAATCGATGCACATGTGTACTTTTCCATTTTTCTTTAGGATAGGCACAATATTTGCCACCTATTTTGGATATTTTGCCTTTTTTAAGAACCTAGTATCTATCTGCTTTGCACTTTCTCTTTTATCATTAAAAGCATCTCCAACTTCATCCTTTTAAACTTTTATTGCACTAGTTTATACTTTGATTTTAATGAAAGCCTATGCACTACTATGTTCATATCCAATCCTTGCATATCCTAGTATGACCAAGCAAATACATCCTTAGACTCCTTCAAGAGGATAACAAACTCTTCCTGAGTAGATGAAGATATTGTAGTCCAAATTTTGACTTCTATTTACACTCTTTAGTCCCCAAATTCACTACCTCTAGAGATTCCTTTTAAGGTATGATTTGTCTCTCCTCTTGTTTGATTAGTCTTACTAAATCTAACATCAATTCATAATCTTTAGAACTTCCATGGAATATATTTTATCCTTATGAAATGATTTATCAAAATCAATCCTCATGGAGTCAACCTCTCTTTCCATGTCTTTTATGTCAAGATACCTAAGAAAAGTTTAAGCATTAAAGTTTTAGGAGCATATATATCAAGACATTACAGACCAAGATATATTATGGTTTCAATATTGTTGGTTTATTCAAAAAGAGGTAATTAATCAATTCAAGAAATTAAGCAGTTACAAGCAAACAAAGACACATGGATATAAAAATGCATTATGCTTATTATTTATTTAACAATGACAATAATTAAGCCCAATATAGAAAATCCTTAAGTATTGTTGGGTTTAACATTTAGGGTGGAGTCTTAATATTCATTAAAGAAAAGGCCTACAATCTACAGAGACTCAATGTCATTTTCAATTTGGGTATCATAGGCGAAGAGAATACCCAGCTCCAAGTTCTACTCTACCATCAATAGAGATATTGAAGCTCTCAAAGGCCTCCCTTAGCAAAACCCAGACCTCTTGCAAGCAACTTTTCTTATTCAAGTCTAAGTAACTTACAGAATAAAAAACATCCTAATGAGAAGTAGAAATCCTTTCATCCATTTTCAACACTCAACCTAATTTTCTAGCCATTATTCTGTCTCTAGCCTTCTCGGCTAACTTTTTCTTTAAGCAACATTGAGTTTATAACCCAACCTATTATTTCTAACCTAATTGACCACTGTCGAGGTTCTAGTTATTCCTTGCAGATGCTTTCCTAATTTACTAGCTTGGCAATCTTTCTCAACAGTCATCTTTAATCTTATCTTGGCACTTCAAAATAAATGAGGTTGAATAATCGATAGCCCTTTCTGTGGCATTCATAAACTCAAAGAACTTAGAGAAAGGATTAAAAATCTCTTTATCATGATCTATATAGGGTGCATTAATAGATGTAACAACCATAATGTCTGCTTCTGCATCGATGGCAACCACTTTATCATCCATAATAAATTTCAACTTTTGGTGCAACAAGGAGAAAACTACCCCTATAAAATGAATAGAGTGCCTAACTAATAGATGTTTGCATGATAGTGCAATGTCAATCACCTAAAACTCTACTTCAAAAGTATGCAGGCTGATTCTCAATGGAACCATAATCATACCAACCACTTCTTACCTAGTCCCATTGAAGGCACTGACAATAATATGACTACTCTTAATGTATAAAGCATCAACCGACATCCTTTTTAGAGCGACTAATGGTAACACATTCAACATAGAACAAATATCAACTGATACCCACTATAAGGTATATCCTTTACAATCGACAGTGATGTACAGAGCTTTCACACTGGCTTTTCCTCCTAAAGGAATTTCATTATCACTGAATGATAAAAAGTTGTCAGCCAAATATGTTGTTCGTTAATCGACCCCTTTTATCCATAGAAATATTATGCACCATATACACCTAATTCAAGACCTTTAGTAAGCCTTTATATGCGGTTCTGAGTTCAACAATAGAGATACCATTGATATCTTAGCAGGCTATTTGTTCAACTACTCCATAATGCTATACTCACCATTCTTTGTATACTTTAAGAACTCTTCAGCTTTTCATCCATTCATTAGCTGCTTCATTTCCCCATAAATAGTCTCTATTACCATTTTTGGTTTAGCATTATTTTCTTTAACAACTACAGATTTTCCTTTTTCAACAATAGGCAAAGTATAACACCTCTCACTCCTAGTAATGTGACTCATTTTTGTCATACCATCAATTGAAAGACTTGGTTCTTTAGATATCATAGTATTAAACTCAGAGTTCCCTGAAACTATTTTATCTCTCTTGTATGCAAATGGCATGGAAACTCTTAGGACTACTTAAGGAATAAGCATCGTTAATGTGGCACTGATAACAGACTCTTCATAGTAAATAACCATTGGTCTACTGATTCCATATATAACCATCATAAACCATCAACCATATCTACTGGCTTAACTATTAGCTCCTTATAAAATTCTCTCTCTTTATTATCTATTAGCTTTTGAATAAAAACTCTAAAACTAGCACATTCTTGCAGCTCATGCCCATCTGTACCATGAAACTTGTAATAGTTCCCTAGATCCACTGGGATCAATTTTTTCTAAATCACTTTAGCTTTCACCAAAGCTTCCAAACCACTTTCAAAGAAGTTTTCAACTTGTCTACCCTTATTTTAATCTTTTATCCTTTTTTCCGCATCACCACATTCACTTTAGGCTTAGTATGATTAAGAAATGGATTTTTAGCAACATTAAGACCTAGTCTAATTTCAAATTTTAATTCTTCAATGTCAATAAGGCCATAAACCCTTCTTCTAAATGCCAATAATTCTTTATCAAATAAACCTATGACCCCTAAGATACTCACATATTGCATTAGCGTCATACTATTTTGAGAAAAAAAGTTGTAAAGGTGTGACATAAATTGTTACTATCAATTACCTCTGCAGCAATCATGAGTATAGGTCATGATAAAAAATTAGGATTGGGTTGAACTATTACCTATTTTAAGCTGGTCCACTAGGTCTAGGGTCATTCATCGTGTATGCTATTCTAAGTACTTTGGTTACTACTTTGAGAGTGCATGTATGTTGGGTTCTAGGTAGTAGTGTATACGAGTTAGGAAGTAAATAGGTAAGAACTTGAACTTGGCTTGGACACTGGTGGCAATACAAATAGTAAGGTATAAAGTTCATGGGTGCACAATTATCAATGCTAACAACATTAACTTTATTCTCTTTCTTTTTACCTATGGCTGGTTTCTTACTTCTCTAAAATTCCCTACATGACATCTTGTCACTTTTTTTTGCACTCTCAATTATTTCTCTAGATAGCACCATATTTGTGAAATTATTAATGGAATTGCCAACTAAGCTCTCATAAAATAGAGCTGTCAAAGTACAAATAAAAATAATTGTTATCTTATGCTTTATTAAAAGAAGAATCACCTATAGCCTCCTTCCTCTACCTCTAGGTGTATTGTCTAAAACTTTTATTGGACTTTTTCTTCATATTCTGTAGTGATATTTGGTCGAATACCCAATCTATAACATGCTTGTACTATTCTAAGAAAGCACGCACCAAATACAACTAACTCTAGATCCTAGCTTTATCCAATCCCATATACCATCGAGCAGTAACATCGGTCAAGCTATTGAAAAAAATGTATCAATAACTTTTCATTCCTTTCATACCCTACCATCTTATGGCAATACATTCTAATGTAAGCAGATGGGCATGTAATACTATTGTACTTCTCAAACTCTAATGTCTTAAACTTTTGATAAATAACCAAACAAGACACCAAGCCCAAGTCTTCTGCATCCACTACTCTAAATTTATCTATTTCTTCTATGGCCCTCAATCTCTTCCCTATAAGTTGTAACTATGTCTTTTTTTTAGCATGCTTAGATGCTTTTGTCATAAACCTATCCAACTCAACAAACTAATCAAGGTCAAGGACTAATAGATTTGTAAGAGTAGACTTTAGATTCAACCCCTTACCAATAATCACTCTACAGTGGAACTTTAGGATAGCCATGCATTATAGGCATAATTCCAACAAAGGGCATGGTTTGATACACCTAGACTAAAGCCATTACTTTTTATGCCTTCGCATCAAATCATAAACTCAATACATTTTCCTTTAAGATCAACTTCCTCAGCTTAAGAACTTGAGCCTCCTACTTGTTCCTTTCTTTTGGTAGCTAATGTCATTAACTCTATGATTTTAGCTAGTTGTAACCTTAGTTTTTTTTGACCCTCCATCATTCATTCCTAAACTTCCTGAACCTTATTTATCCTAGATGTAAAATCATTTTCTATATTTCTAATGTGAGACCAAGTATTATATCTTCAATGAATAGTTACTTTTACACTTTTCCCTATGGTTATAATTTTTTTACTTAAAGAATAACACCAGATTTAGAATCCCATCTTATGATTATTATGCATGCTACGACATGAATACAAATGCATGCATGCAAAAACAAATGAGTTAATATGAATGCAATGACATGAATATTATGCAAACATATTAAAGGCATTGGCTAAGGCAACATCTCTAATATAATCTAATTATTACATCCAAAAAATTTGAGTTAATGCCTGTTGGTTCGTAAAAAATAGTCTAAGTACATCCATAAAAAAATCTAACCAAAGCTAATTTTGTCCATCTATCGGGACCATCCTTAGCTTTTATTCTTCCCCCTTGATAAGAACATTGAGTATCGTGAGAGATCCAGGTTCCACCTTGACATCATTCTTAGCCTATAACCGAGTGAGAGCAAAATCATTCTTCTTTTGGCTCAGTAATTGACTAGTTGAAAGCTTGAATACTTGTTTTACATGTCTGTTGGCTCTACCTCTCCATAGGTCCACTTTCTTAATCAATTATGTTACCTCAGATTCCTATTCCTTGGATAACTTACCAACCCCGATACTAAGCCTGAATTGTTTGTTATTCTGATGTAATTCATCTATACCTCTCTTAGCATCATCCTTCTTGTTACAAAGCTCTTTCAATTGTCGCTCGTAGACAGCTTGATCATACTTTAACTACCTATTTTTAGATTCCTATTCCTAGTCCTTGGATAATTAGCTACCCCAATAGTAAGCCTGAATATTTGTTATTTTGATGCAATTTATCCATACCTCGCTTAGCATCATCCTTCTTAATGCGAAGCTCTTTCAATTGTTGCTCACAAACAGCTTGATCATACTTTAACTACCTATTTTTATCCTGTAATCGAGCAATCTCTGACTAAAACACTGCCAACTCTCTGACTCAAATTCTTTTTTCAATAATTTAACCTTAGACAATTACTCTTGCGTTAAAAGAACCATATCTTTGTCCAAACATAGAACAGTGTCATTAACCCTAATATCTCTCTAAACCTTATAATCTAGAGCTGTATCGTCTCGATACTAAGCCAACTATATGTGATAGTTCTCTTTCCATTCATTAGCCATGATTTATGTTCCCTCTATATAGCCATCTCTTTCATATGCAAAATCAAACTCACCTAGATCATAAGTTGAAAGAATGAATAGTTAAGCCTTGAACTACTTCTAGACTAACAAAGAAACATAGTCGATACAACTTGAAATGCCTAGCAATAGTACCAACATCGATGTCCACATTAGTACAACATAACCCAAGAAAACATCCATGGTGCTCTTTATGTAACATCATCATTCTTTATGTTTTGAAACACTAACACCCATTGATATTTGATGTCTCTTTGCTAATCCTTCTAAAGAAACTCGACAATAGGTGAGAATAACCCGATGCACATTGGATATTGGCCTTCATGTCTTTCCAAAAATAACAATGGACTTATACCTATAACAATAGTGCACACCCAAGAAATCTTGTTTCGATTTTCCTTTTGCAAAAGTTTAAAACTATATTGTCTCAGCTAGAATCACCATAGGTGGGTTGATATTGTACCTTGACCAAACAGAAAAATCAAACACTGCTACATTAATATGCTCATGGGTCATAAGGAATGCCACCAATCTATAAATAGCCAATGCAAAGACACAATATAATTCAAATATTTAGAACGATCTCAAAAATTTTATTCTCGGGCTTCACAACCTTTTGGATTCAAAGAGACTTTATTATGGTATTAGTGTACATACTTTTTAACTAGACTCTAAAAGACTAGTCTTGATGATACATGGTCCTAATTTAGGGCACCGATTCCTTTTAAGACACTTTTCTAAAAGCCAAGGTATCATGATATTTCTAGTATCACATTAGTCAATCAATCTGACAGCATAATGGTGTCTTCAAATGTTTTTGACATTGTAACATTCAAGGTTCAAAACCTAAGGTGTCCGTTCACCTTAACTCGATTTTATTTTTTAGACATGTTTTAGCCATCAATCGGATAGCCAAACGGTGAGTTATAATCAAATATAAATGTAAACTCGTATTGACAAGACGATAAATATCCTAAGTGATGAAGTTTGTTTAACACCAATAGAGACTCAGAATAAAAAAACTATAAAGCAAGAGAAGGTTAAAAGTGTATCCCAGTTATACTAAACTTCAGGTTCTTCTAGATTTTTTGGGTATTGTTAATCGAGTTTGGCTTCTATGCTTATTATATGCATATTTAAGATAAACTCGAATGCATGTGGTCCCCAAATCATTCCCTTGCCTAATATGGACAGTCGAGGTAACCCAAACCTAGGCCCTTTGTAGGCTTGGCAGAATGGGTTTAATCTAGTTGAGCACACTGCTCATGTTTATATGGACGAATCATAAAAACAAGAGCAATGCATACCAAGAGCAATTTTTATACATATCTGAATTTGTTTTTATTTGATCTCAATCATATGTGTTCAATCATAATCCTCTTTTTATTCATCAAAATCATATTAGCAAAAACTATATCCGAAACTTTTATCAAGACTAGCTCAAATTTATAATCGATACAAAGAAAAATCATTTAAAAAGGAAAAATTCCATAAAAAGGCTTGACTCCAAAAATATGCACTTATTGACTCCATTTTCAATATTTTTTTAATTAATTCTGACTCTATTTAAAAGAAATCACAACAATAGTACACTTAGACTAAATTAAAAAAAATCATAATTTGGAAATTAGAGTTAACTTTATTTAAACCAACTTGGAACCTTTAGTATGAGTCACTAGGTTCCTTTTATAATACATGCTAGACCTATTAAACACTAAATTTGATTTCCCGAATCAATTCCAAAATATCAGAATCCTCAAAATATTCATCAAACTCAGAGAAAATCAAAACAAGGATAGATTTGACCTTTCTAGCTCTCTAAATTTATTCGGGATTATTCCTATCACATAAAATTACCAAATCAAATTTTAATGAATGTTGACTCACTATACTTCAACCTAAAATATTCTAAAAATGTTAGAAAACCATTTTGTTTTCAAATGAATGTTTTAATTGGACATTATTGCATTACACAACATTTTCGACCAGCCTGCCTTCTAAATTTTCTTCCTAATTCATTCAAAATACCAACTAGACGAGCCATCCATGCTTGAAAAGCTTATTCATTCTAATTTTATCTAAAAATATATGAAAAATACAAAAAGATTATTATTCTTATTAAAACCAGTTCGTAATACAAATCAATCACTTAAACAAAGCCATGCGAACAATTCAGGTTTTGGGACGTATTCATATGATCACAAAATCAAATGTTTCAATAGCTTACTACACAGCCTAATCAATGAGGATTACTAGAAAAATACTAAGAAAAATTTATAAAGCCCATAACCTAATCAAAATATATCTTTTTTAAGAGACTACTGTGCTAGACTGCAACAGTAGATCTGACGAAACTTGTAACATGAAAACTTTTCTTTTATTTTTAAAATATGTTTTAGGACATGAGGAAACAACAAAGACTCATAAATGCCAAGACCTAGAAAAATGTTTTACGACATAAGTGATCCATTTCAAAGTCATGTGAATGTCTTTGATTTTATTGCTTTTATTCATTATTATTTATTTTTTGCAAATAAATGGCACACTAATGCCACTCACTTGTATGTTGCAACCAGCACCTAAGTGACACCAAACAACACATTTAGACTCACCTAAACATTATGATTCACATTGATGGTCACCAAGTTTTAGACTTGGTACATAAGTGACACCAAACAACACATTTGGACTCACTTAAACGTTACTAATGACGCATATTAATGCTAACCAAGTTTTAGACTTAACCAAGCATATTTAAACACAAAAATATTTTTATTTTGCCCTAAATCAGCTTTAATTCAAGATATTTTATTTAATATCCCCAAGCTATTCATTAAAGGGCTTAATAAACAAAACCAAACCTTGATTCACTAATTAATTAAGTGGACCAAAGCTTGTCTTAAGGGGATCTCCTTTTAAAAAATAAGGTTTTATCATAATCTAAACACCCTATCATGCATTTTATCACATACATAGAATACTAACCTATGGTTCTAATAACTAATCATCAACAACCTAATCTAAACACATCTACATATCTGAATTCACTTAAGCTAATCTGAACATCAATTTCTCATCAAATTCTCTTAAGTAACAATCAAGCATAAGAAAACAAGCTTGGATTCAATTCAATCAACATGCTTAATAATCAAAGCATGCTTTCAATCATTTGAGCTCAGCAATTGAACATGTAATTCATTCAATTAAGATAAACTTCAGCTTACCAATGTTTAACTCCACTTAGTTCATCTAAGTTTCATCATCAAGCATCAATTATGCAAAGCCTAGTTAAACATACCAGGAAACCACCATGGCCTAGCCCAGTAAAAGATTTTTCTCCTTATTCGAATGGTTTTCTTAGTTCAAGAAACTATGATTTCATTATTTATCACTAGATTCAAGTTCTATCTATTTAGATTTTAGTTTACATTAGATCACTCTACCTCAAAGTAGCAAGATCATTCAAGGTTAAATCAATCACACTTAAAACTAAGCTAAGCTAAGTTAAGCAGACCTAAGAACAAGGTTTCTATCATGTTCGAACATCACATTTAGCTAGAAAATCATGATTTCATCATTTAAACTTCAAGATTTTAGCTTGATATCATCAAGTCCTAGCTCAACTAAACTTAAATCATTAAATCCTAAGAAATTAGGTTGGTCGAACCTAGATCTAAAGATCTTCTCTAGTTCAAACAGTAGGTTTAGTTCATTAGACATGATTTAAGCTAGATTTGAAAAATTAATCATGTGATAGTGCTTTAAACAACAAGAAATCAAGTGAATCATAGCTTAAATCAAGATGCAAACATAATATCATCATGAATCATCAAAGTAAAACACTAGAGATCATGAAATGAGCTTGGCTGAATGTCATTCAAGTATGGACAAGCATGAATTGGTGACAAAAATCATGAAATTATAATGAAATTAAATAGAAAAGATAGAGATTGTACCTATTCCAAGCTAGATTTACCTCTTAAAGATAATGAAAGTTTGAGAGAAAAAAATATTCTAGATTTTCTAAAAAAATTTTTAAGTGTTTAAAAGTTATGAAATATGGCTAATCACCCTTATTTATAGGCCTTGAAGTTGAAGATTTAGGCTTCAATTAAGCTTAGTCACCAACCTTTAAACTAACTTAGGGGAAATTATATTAGCGCCACTAATGAACAAAATTGGCACATTTTGCACATGTTGGAATTCATTCAAGGCTTAGTTCTTATACAATATAAGTATAATTTTTTATTCCATTTAATTGACGATGATTTGTCTATGTAAAAATGCAATTGAATGTTCCTATAGTAAAAATGTTTCCTAATTACTCTCTCTAGAAAAACTTGAAATTTCCTATATAGGATCTCTCAGATCAAGCCTTCAAGAATTCCTAGCTTTCTAAATTCTTAAGGTCCTTCCATGACCTAGTCCTAATTATACCTTCTTCACCTAAAGTACACGTTCAATTTCATTTTGGTGTAATTAATTTTGAAATTCGAGTTGTATAGCTCTTTCAATTTCAAAATCTAACTTTAGGCTAAAAAGTTAACTTTTTACAGTTGACAATGCCTATAGTTAACTTTCACCATTAGGTTGACTTTTGATTTGAACTTTTAAAACAAGTCTTTTTTTTATTCAAATGACCTCAATAACCACTCTAATCAACTTGAGAAACCTATATTAGTCAACTTTGACATTCTCGAATTTTTGAGACCCAAGTCTCGATTTTTTCAAATCTGACACCAACCCCTTATTACATTACATAAACTTATTAAAACCAACTAGAACCTCAATTAGACCCTTCTATCATCTATAAGTTATTCGAAAAGATCCAAAACTAGAAAATTCCACTTAACCTCTAAGACCTGTAAAAAAAATAATTAGGGACTACGATAAAATAAGGTGTCTATTGTTGCTTACAAAATAAGTACCCTTAAACTTCTTAACAATAGTTTTATTGCCTTAGGAAGAACTAGAAATAACTCATTTCCTATTATTAGCTTGGTGCAAATGTTCCATAACATTAGCCTTTACTTCCATAGGATGGACTCTATGCCTCCTTTATGAACCATAGTTATTCTGCTCGATTCTTACCTAGATGATCAAGTCCTCCAAGTTCATTTTCTTTCACTTGTACTTAAGAGAGTTCATGAAATCCTTCCATGAAGGTGGCAGTTTCTCTATCAAAGTGGTCACTTAAAATGACTTACTAAGATTAATACTTTTAGCATTGATTTAATGAAGGATCAATTGAAATCATGGACTTGTCTGATCACGATTTTAGAGTGCACCATCTTGAAATCCAAAAGCCTACCAACCATAAATTTTTCTATGTTGATTTCCTAAGTTTTTGTACTTCCGATCTAAGCATTTCCATAGCTCTCTTGTTATTTTAAGAGGCATATACATGTTGTATAACATGTTATCCAATTCATTGAGGATATAGTTCTTGTATAGAAAATCAGATTATTTCTATGCAACCATTGAGGCCATAACCATAGCATCTATTTCTCCTTCTTGAAGAACCGGTGTCTTTTCCCATTAAAACCTAGCTAGATTCAAAGTGGTCAAATAAAACAACATCTTTTGCTAAACTTTTCAAGTTTTTCACCATGTGTAGCATATGGTAGTATTGGTGCTATAAGCCCACTAGTATTACTAGTAGTGGATTCTACATCTATTATTTAAAGTTAACCGGATCAACTTAGTACAATATATTAAACTTGTTATAAAAAAACATGTCCAAATGTACCTTAAATATAATAAAACAAATACTGATCACAAATACAAACATTTGTATACAAACATAGATATGTATGTATATAATCACAATACATATTTGAAACAGTATTGAAAATTATAAATAGAAAATATAATAATTTAGATAAAGGCGATATCAAAAAATACAATATCAAAAAATATGGCATCAAAACAAAACAAATATTGCTTAAACAGAAACCAATTAATATAAGAAAGCAAAGTAGTTTTGAATAACACATTTTATATAAATCAAATAAAATTTTATTAGCAAAATTATGCAGGATAAAAAAACTAATAAGAACAAAATATTCTATTAAACATATGAAAATAATATATATAAAACTAAGAAAACTATATTCTTACAAAATAATATATATAAGAATCAAACAATAAATTGGCAGCTAGTACAAAAATACTATTAAGCAATCTTAAATATAGAAACATTAAGTATATGATATATATATATATATATATACACACACACATACATACATGCATAATCACAATATAATAATGAAGATGCATAAGACAAGAAATATTCAATAAAAAATAAAACTATCTAATCTAAGTAAAAGGAATAAAAAAAAACATAAACATAAAAGAAATTGAATGCAAAGAACTAATACCAGTAATTAATAGAAACCAATATGCTGTATTAAAGATAATACAAAAACAGTACCATAAAATTATAAATATTTTCTAAATAATCATTTTAAGATTGTTAGGGATTATGTATACAAAGCATGGTAGTGGGTTCGGTTCCTTAATGACAGGGAATCAACTTTTAATACTATATCAAGCAAGGGGTCGATTCCAAAATACAAGGGAACCAACTTTAATTTAGAAAGATACTTCCAAAACTGTAAGAAAATATAAAATATATAAAAGTAAGAACACATTATGAACAACAATAGGATCAGTTCCAATAACAACAACAAAAGTTAAAAAACAGTCCTAATATTCTGCAAGCATGAAATATAAATAAAATACATATGGAAAAGATGAAAGCAGTAAGAAATAATATAGTCTTGGAGATTTTGTTAAACATAAAATAAAAAGATCGAGCCAAGGCAGAACCTCTGACTAAAGGTGGCAATCAAGCGAGTTCGAGCCGGCTCGGATCCTGCTATCTTTGAATTTGGAATTTTTTTGAGCTTGGATTTATTTTAAATTCAAATCATCTCCAGGCTGGATAATTTTGGATTTGAGTTTTTTTAAAGTTTTGGTTATCTCGAGCTTGGACCATTCCGATAAAGGCTTTTTCAGGTTTAAATGATTTTGGATTTTGATCGATTTGAATGCGAGTGAGTTTAGATGAATTCAAAAAAATTTAGAATTTTGTAAATAATAAATAATCTTTTAGTTTTGATTATAATAATTAATTTTACTTTCAAATAGTGACAAAATTATAGAAATTAAAATTTTACCAATTAATATGAGTTTTTCAAGTTTTGGCTATCTGAGGCTCAGAGCATTTTGATAATGGCTATTTTGAAGTTCGAATGATTTTGGATTTAGATCGATTCGAATTTGAAGGGCTTAGGCGAATTCAAAAAAATTTGGAATTTTGTAAATTATAAATAATTTTTTTTAGTTCTGATTGTAATAATTAATTTTACTTTTAAATAGTGACGAAATTATTAAAATTTAAATTTTAAAAACTAATAAGTATTCATATAAATATAAAAGTACATAAAAATTTTATTTATGTGTTACGTATTAATATATTGTATTTAACATTTTCTATAACTTTAAGTATAAGATCATTTAAGTTGAAATAATAGATAAATAAATAAGTACGATATATATATATATATCTACTTGCACCAAAAATAAAAAAATAATTTATATATTTTGATATTTCTTATTATTTTACAATGATTATATGCTTATAATTTTTAGTTTTAATGGTATTTAATATAGATATAATTAATAATTATGTAAGAATTTTTTTTGTTTTATAAGTGAGCTAAAATAATTATAAAATAACACTAAATAAGGTAAATGGGAAAACTCATTAGTATTTAAAAAAAACATTAGAATGAAATAAGTTATAAATAAACTCATATAATATTAACATATATAACTTTTTACTCTCAACTAAATAACTAATTGGACTCTTACTTTCTTAATCCCATAATTTTTTATTTTTATTTTATTATATTTTTATTCTAATTATTAATAATTTTTCAAGGTTGCATTTGGAAATTTGGATTTCAAAAATGGATTTGAATTTCAAAAATAATATAAATTGTGCAATTAAATACATTAAATATAGCATTCATGATTATTTTTCAAATTCATGAATTTGCTAGATGTCTATTTAGTGGTGAATTTAAAATACTTATAAATATTTGTAAATTTAAAATTCATGTTTTTATATCTTTCAAATATGAAATCATAAATACTTATAACTAATTTAATCAAAATATATGAATGACATTCTTACAATTTAATAGCAAATGACATCTAAAGTTTCAAATTATACAAGATTGATATAATTTTAATATTTGATTTTATTTTTTATATAATAAGTAATTTAATCAATTTATAACTTTTAATTTAATTCTACTTTTGTTATTATATGAACTTACCTTTTATTATGGGGATTGAAAATTTATAAAATTATGTCTATATCACATATAATGGAGTAGAATTTATTTTTGGATGAGATTAGAAAAGTTTATGAAATACTTATTTTTTTCATTATTGAAAATATTTTTGATATCTCGTTCTTCGTTAGTGTCAAAGGATATATTAATATTTCAGTTATTATTATTACTTCAAAATTAATATTTAATATGGGTATGAGGGTTATCAATAAAAGGAAAAATTGTCTTATACAAAAATATGTAAGAATCAAAAAACTTTATTCGTTTGATTTTAAGAATTGAAAATTATATTTTATTTAAATATATTTTGTTTGAATGTTATATTGTTTAATTTAATTATTTACTTTTATATCTTCATATATTGATTGACAAGATAGTATTCTTATTTGCAAGTAAATTTACTTTTATTTGTTTGAAACATTAAGAGAAATATAATTTAAAGTTAAATTTGTTAATAATTTCATTAAAATTACATAACATTTAATTCAATCATATACTAAAATTATAAAATTGTTTTTGTATAATTGACTATTATTGTAATAAAATTAAATTTTAAATGTGAAATAAACATATTAATTTTTTTATGACTAATTGTTATAAATTTAATAATGATAGTACTAAAAACTATTTGATTCATATTTAATATGTTTCAAATAAATTTTATTTCATAACTAAATGTAAAGATTCACTATTAATTACTTTATTGATAATACATTATCAAATATATTGTATAATAATAATAAATACTTTTCATAAATTAAATATTTTTATTTACGAAAAAATTTGATCATTTATTTATCTATTTATGCTTTTATTTTTTTCAAAAAAATCATATGATTGTAATTAGGTTTTTTTTTTAGTTCTAAATTTGGGTTTTTATGCGTTTTGGATCGATCTTCAGTTTGGGTTTCGAGTCATGTCCGTTTCTAGCTTTTTTTGGTTTGAATTTTTTCCAATTTGAATTTTGTCACATTCAGATACTTTTAGGCTTAGGACTTTTACTTTTTAAGTCAACTTGAATAGGATCAGATGAGGTTTCGAGTAGGCTCAGGCTGGGTTTTATGTTCAGGCTTTTGCTAGTTTCACTTCTGACCTTAAGACAATTATTACCTGTCTCTCAGATGCTAAACAGTTTCCACAATTTGTCTCCTAGGTCTCTTCAATCTTATTGCAATTAGCAACATTTACCAATAGTAACATGGTGATCAAGAAGACGACAGTGTATCTTTCTCAATAAAAAATGAACAAAAAGGAAAAGGCTTTCGAATTTTCTCCCAAAAAAAGAATAAATAAACAAACTTGAAAATTATTTTAAACAACTTTCAAATCAAAATTTCAAATAGATAGAAATTTTTATAAATATTTTAAATTTTTAACAAATAATTGGTCAGAGAATAACATGTCTTAATTTAACCTTCTTTGTTGGTCGGGTTGGGCTTAAAAGTTGTTAAAAAATAGGCTCCAAAAAAGATAAGGCCCACTCCATATTTAGGCCCAAGCTAGAGCTCAATTCAATTCAGTACATGCGCATGGTCCAACCAAACTTGTATAGGCCTCAAACCTATATAAAAGTTTTGGTGCCCCTCTGGCCTAACCCTACCTTAAAATCAAGCCTATGTAAATAATCTAAATAAGCTTATAAGTTTCTTATCTAGGATTCGATGCCAACCAACTTATTCTTTTCCGAAAGGGCACTTTAAGATTAATTTTTCATTCACTATGGATAGAGGCATAGCTAGCCAATTTCTTTTAG
>JBBYHO010000009.1:0-12420 GCA_038382025.1 Adansonia gregorii | reverse complement strand
TTTTCTCGTTCTTATCGTAACTCCGAAGAATGGTCTTAGTCAAGAAGACATTTTCGAGTCAGGATAATATTTTAAGTTGTACGCACTCTTAGATCCGAGAGGATCTACCCTGGGGTACGTCGCAACAATTATAGCCTGATATATATATATTTTAATTTTTTTATGTTATGCATGGCCATGCCTTAGGGCATATAAGTTGAAGTACATTTTTCTTTTTGATCGATCAATCAAAACCCTCCCCACACTATAAAAGCTTCTTCCAAAGCATACGGTTTTTTGGATAGAGATGATGATATCTATATAGATAAACATATATTGTATAATTCTTATCACATAATTTTTATATATATTGTAGAATGAAGTACCACATGAGTGGATATATAGGAATCCAAAATTTGCCGAACCGCTTATGCTAAGGCCTTCTAAATCCTATGTCTTCTAGTTCTATCATCTGGCTTATGTTTTTCAAGCAATTTTTTTGCGTGCTGTAACATAGTAATTATCTTTTCTCAATTAGAAGAGATGGCTGAGTGGACTAAAGCATCGAATTGCTAATCTACTATGTGAGTTATTTGTACTAAGAGTTCAAATCCTTTTTTTTCTGTTTAGGTTTTTAATAATGAAATAGATCAAATCCTAATGCCATTTTAAAAATAAAGCAAGGAGCTCTCCTGTTTTATTCTTCCTATCCAGGATTACATCTCAGATTATTAGATAGGAATCTGAAGATGAAGAGAGAAACAAAGAATATAAAGAGTTTAAGAGTAAGCATTACATAATCTCCAAGATCATTTTTTGGAAAAAAAGAGAATAGATTCACTGTTTTTATGCCACATATCCTATTTTGATTTTGACACCAAGAAAAGAAATAAAGTGATTTCTAGAATTTCTAGAAATCCAAAAGAATTTTCCAAAATTCATTTGTAATAAGAGTTGAGTTTTTTGTTACAAAATTTTTTTTTTCACATCAACAATTCTATTTTCTGGTGGACGTTAATCTAAATACGGTTCTTTAGTGAAAAGGGATCAGAATAAGGAAATAGGATGATCCTAATTCATCATGACTATCCAAAGATTTTAATCTTCGAATTGAGGGTTCGTTCATAGTGTAAGACTTATTTGATCTTTTCAATTTGTAAAATTGTTTTTCTTGAATCAATCGTGAATTTTTCTAGGATAATATTAAGGATCTCATCAAAAACTTACAATAGCTTGTCAAATAAAGGCTAAAAGAAAAAAAGGAATAGGTATTACTAGCATAGAATCTACGATTGGATTCAAAAAAGCACAAGCCTCGAGCAATTAGGTGAATAAAAAACTAATCGAAAAAAGGGAAAAAATTAAACTAGATGCAGATCAAAGTAAAGATATTAAGCATAACAAAATTTTATTCTTGCAAATAATTTTGATTGAGTTATTAACATGTTTTTTGATATAAGAAAAAAATGAAGAAAGGAAAATAAGGTAGAATAAGTAATACTTCTTTAAACTTACATAATGAAGAAGCCTTCAATTCTTGCAAGAGAATAGAAGAAACCATACTTTCATCCAATTTCTTAATTGAATTATATGTAATGATCAATAAATTTAGTTTAGTTCTCTATCCACATGTACCAAAATCTTAGAAAGAATCTAAGATATTCCATAGCTATTTGGAACTGGAATTAACAAACAAAGAATAACCATATTAGTGTTTAGTAGTTTCCAATAGAAATCTAAATGGGGCTTGGCCAAGTGGTAAGGTAATGGGTTTTAGTCTCACTATTTGAAGGTTTAAATCCTTCCATCCCAGAGCATATTCTTTTTATTTATCAAAATAACGATATTTAAATCTAAATGGCTCTTTTTTTTTTGTTTTTAACTACTTTCTTTCTAAAAGTCAAATATTGGAGAAAATGTGATTCTTGCTTTTGATTTTTTTATGATTTCTTATGTTTGGCATTTAGAGAACTGTAAGATTGGTAGATCTATTCTATCGAGTTGTTTGATCTATTAGGTTATTTGAAGATGCAAGGTAGATTTAAAAAGATTAGTTTATTTGTGTTATTTATAACATTCATGATATTATTATTAATGACATTATTTATTTCTTATTAATTAGAATAGAAGAGTCCAATTAGAATAGAAATGTAAAATAGAGGTTAAAAAAATATATTCTATTCATACAATGCAATACAGTTAATTTGAATTCTTATTGAGGCTTTTTCTTCTTAAATTATCTAGTTATGGCCTATTCGGTTAGTATAGACAGTTCAATTCCTTCACTTAGAAGTGAACTTGCGAGTTTCTTACCTCATACAACTTGACAGTCAATTCTTTTGACGTCCTCCTTTTTTTACCCTCTATATATCCGATTTAATGAGATTTCTCATAGATCTATCAATTTGTTTCAGGTTATCCAAAAAAGGTTAACTACATGAGTTTTAAACTTTAAATAAGTATAATGACCTCAAAAATGCTTTTTTCATCCTATGAATCTTAAGGTGTATGAAGTTTCATGTTTGATCTACTAGAAGCAAACCTACGTCAAGATAACCTTTCTTTTCTTTGAAACACTTTGGGAGTGCTCCTAGAGCCTTCTTCTTCTTTTTTTTTTCTCTTAGAAAAAAATAGTAGACTAGCTGATATTTCTATCAGTTATTGAAAAAGCCCAATGCAAAAAAAAAAAAAAGCTTGTTGAGTCTTTAAAAGATGTCGAATCATTTTGATAATAATTAGTTTGATCTATTGTACTAAAAAGGTCTACGTTTTGAGCTTGTATAGTCCTATATTTTTTATTAAATTAATTTTAAATATTTATTAAATTAATAAAAATAAAATGAAAATAATATTCTTGAAAACCTAAAGCAAACTAAAACAATAAAGAATATCCAAATACAAATAACAACATTGTATAGTTTCTTTTCCTAATTATTGTATTCTTTTTTGATTGGAACTAGTCACTTCTAGTTGCTTGGTTAAAATTATTCCCATAAGTTTGCTCACAGGGAGATCATTTAGAGTATAAACTTGAAAACAAAAGTGCATTTCAATAGAGGCAATCACTCTTTTTCTAATGGATAAGAATAAAATAAACAAAACCTAATTTTCTTAATTAATCCTTGTGGGTAGATTGAATATATATTGATTCTACATAAATTGAATATTCTTTTTTTACTGTCCATAATCAAAGAGTTAGTGAAACTTCTTCGGTATATCCCTAAATTTTGGTGAATCCTTGGAGTCAAACTCATGACACAAATCTGGTAAAAAAAAAGGAAAAAAAACCAATCAAATTCAACTCAACTCAAAATTGAATCTAATATTCAGTCGAATGGATCTAGGAATGCTGTATTGTATGTATTTGTTGATAGTTCAGAGTTTAAAAAAGAAAGATCTTTCATAAACATAATTTCATATAAAGTCTCATAAATATATATTAAATATATATAAACAAAATATAAAAATATTTATAGATGTAAAATAGAGATATAAAATAAAATTTATATATAGATAATATATAGAAATATATATAGATATAAAATAGAGATACAAAATAAAAATTTTTATTCTATAGATAATAAAATAAATAGAATAAATAGATAAAATATTGAATTTGAAGGTTTTTTTTATTGCTAAAATTCTAATATATATTAGATATTAGTTAGCTATTAGAATACCTTTTATTTAGAAAAATTTGAAATAAAGTGAAAATGAAAAAGTTTTACTTTTTTTTGGATTTGTATAGTATTATAATATAGTGTAATAGTATAAATATATATCTATACTATTACTATACAAATTAGTACTACATCAAAATTAAATAGAAATAAGTTAATGGAAACAAGATTAATTCCAATCAATAAATCTTAAAACACAACATGTAAACACAACAAACAATTGAAACTAGATGATTCAATCAAATTGAATTGTTGTTTTGACTAAACAAACAGTTATGGATGACTTGGCAATGAATTCAAGGTTGAATAGACTAATTTGACCTATTTTTTCATATTCATAGAGTATGTCTATTGTTTCTACTTTACAAATATGATATTTTCTAGGTATTTCTAATAATATCAAGTGCTATTCCTATTTTGGCATTTCTAATTTCTGAAAACAAAAGCCCATTTCAATGGATCCAATCCCCTATTCAATGGATAAGAATAAAATAAACAAAACTCAATTTTTTAATTTATCCTCATGGATAGATTAATTATATATTGATTCTATACAAATTGAATTTTCATCTTTTATTATCCCTAATCATAGAGTTAGTGATAATTCTACTGCCAAATTTTGGTGAATCCTAAAATTATGACATGAATTCAATAAAAAAAGAAAAAAACTAACCTAATTGAACTCAAATTAAATTGAATCTAATATTGAGTCACATATATTTAGGAATGGCTTATTGTATGTATTTGTTGACATGTTAGAGTTTGGAAAACAAATATCTTTTCATAAACATAATTTCATAAAGAATCTCATAAATACATATTAAATATATATAAAAATAATATATAAAAGTATATAGATGCAAAATAGAGATATAAAATAAAATTTATATATATAATATATAGAAATATATATAGATATAAAATGGAGATATAAGATAAAATTTTTATTCTATAGATAATATAATAAATAGAATAAATAAATAGAATTTCGAATTTGAAGGCTTTTTTTTATGTCTAAAATTGTAATACATATTAGATATTAGTTAGATATTAGAATTCCTTTTGTTTAGAGAAATCTGAAATGAAGTGAGAATGAAAAAGTTTTACTTGTTTTGGATTTGTATAATAGTATACTATAGTGTAATAGTATGAATATAAAATTTCTGCTATTATTATACTGTCGCAACGTGGCTTAGATATTAATCTTGATCAAGCCCTACTTAAATGGCCTTCGCTTTTATATTTGTTGATATATCACTGTTTTATATTCTCTTGTTTCTATAGGCCATATCATTATCGACACTTACTTATTTTTGGGAACTAGGTGGTCGAAACGAATCGCTCACTTGACTTAATCCTAAATAGTCAATATGAAAAGACTATTTATTTAGAGTCGCCACCAATATATTTGGGCTAAGTGAGATTGGTCACCTATCGAAGTTTGTATTTCGAGTTACGAAACCCTAGAATACCAACTTCGAGGACCATGATATACCACAGATCATATAAAAGGGTCCAGGAGCCGGTTAGAATCACAAGTAAAGATCAACTCTCTTGTGATGTTCGAAAATCGATACCTTAGTAATTATGTGTTAATTTGACTTTTAATTTTTTATCAGATTTCAACGTATGACATTTAATTATAAATTCCTAGAGTAATATTTTATGAAATAAATTTATTATTCCCTATTAAAAAATAAGGTTTTTAAAATTTTGAATATCAAAGTCTCTTACGCACTCAACTAGAAGACCAGTGGAACACGAAAGCTTTTTATCATTCTCTTTTGTACCCCAATAGAAAACTAGTAGAATACAAAAGGTTTTAAAATTCAAAATATCTTTTGCATCTTGTTAGAGGGCTGGAGGAATGAAAAGGTATTATTTTTTTTTTGAAATTCACAAAAATATCGATTTCCATTTCAAAAAAGATATCTTATTGTTAAAAAAATTTATAGAACCCGTCTCATATTTTTGGAGAAGCTCCATATATTATTTTACGTTGGAGAAATTGCCTTAATTTTCTAAAATAAAAATTTTATATTTTATTCAAAATATTTATAGAACATCTTAAGACTCGATAACAATCTAAAATGATAAACCTATTCTTAAAGTGTGCCATTGGCATGAAAGTATCATAATAATCAATAGGACTTGGTTTTAATACAAAAATTACCAAAATGCTCTTAGGTTATACCTTCGATGTGAAAGTATCTTGACAACCTTAAAAGACATGAAAAGGATCATAAAAGATGAATCTGTCCTAAATGTACATCTTTATCATAATAATGCATCTCGATGACTACCTAGAACTTGATTCTAGAGAAATTACCAAAATACCCATAGAGTGTACCTTCGACATTAAAGTATCCAAGCAACCCTAAAGGACATGAAAAGGATTATAAAGAGATGAACTTATCCTAAATGTACATCCTCGGCATAAAAGCATCTTGATGACTACTTAGGACTCATTGTTAAAGAAACTACCAAAATGCCTTTAAGTGCACTTTCAACGTGAAAGTATCCTAGCAACGCTAAAAGACATGAAAATGATCATAGAAAGGTGAACAATGCTCAATATACATCTTTAGCATAAAAGCGTCACGATGACTACCTAGGGCTCAATTTTAGAGAAACTACCAAAATGCCCTTGAGGTGTACCTTCGACATGAAAATATTTTGGTAACCCTTAAGGACTCAAAAACAATCATAGAAAGGTGACCCTATCCTAAATGCACATCATTGGCATAAAAGCATCCCGGTGACTACCTAAGACTCGATTTTAAAGAAATTACCAAAATACCCTTAGTGATACCTTCGATGTGAAAGTATGCCAAACAATCATAGAAAGGTAAACCTATCCTAAATGCCCATCATTGGCATAAAAGCATCTCGATGGCTACCTAGGACTCAATTTTAAGAAAATTACCAAAATACCCCATAGGGTGTACCTTCAACGTGAGTATCCCGGCAACCCTAAAAGACATGAAAGATAAGCAATGGTGATTTTTACTCTAAATAGGTAATTTAGATGACAAAAATGACCCAAAGTACAAAAATTACAAATGGGTCCCTAAATTTCTCAAGATTAAATACTAGTCCTAGATTGACTAAAAATGCCCTAAATGGTTGATTTAGATTTTAAAGTAACATAAAATGCAAAAATACCATTAAGTCTCTAAAATTTTAAAAATTGCATTTCGTATCCTAATGGAGAACTGAAAGAATACTTTTTAGCACTCCATCGGAGGGCCAATGAAATGCTATAAATTTTTAAAATAATCTAAGTGGATAATTTCATGCTAGAGATGACCATTTTGAGCTAAAAATGCTAGACTTTGCTAATGGTCCCTAAACTTTCCTAAAATTACAAATTGCTCCTTACATGATTAAAAAATAAAATCAAGCATTAAATAAATCAAAATAATCACAAAAACATCATATAAAAAATTACAAGCAAGATTCCATCGCCTTTTTTTGCCCCTGGAATAATTTTTTCAATATTTACACAAAAATCCCTAAACTTCTTAAAATTACAAAAGACCCTTAAATTAAAAATTTATTTTAATTCGATAAATGCATAAAATACACTCCTAAGGACAAAATTTTTTATTAATTTTATTTTTTAAAAATTAGCCCCTAAACTTTCTATATTTGGAAAATAACCATAGAAATAAAAAAATTATCACATATAAATGCATGAATTTCGGCTAACACCAAATAATCTTCTGATCAATTTTTTTAAACTCAATAATCACATATTTATATTTTATCTAGCATAAATTAACATCATATAATAAAATTACAAAATTAAAAAAATAAACATGTGATTTTAACATAATAGCAAGGAAGCACTAAAAGAAATAAAATACATTTAAACATATATATGACAAATGTAACACCAAAACCAACATCATATCAACAAAAACATGATTCATGAAGAAAGATAATTTACTAGCAAGAAAAAAAAAAGGAAAGTAGTCCATGGCCATTATATTTAGTCTTTCAACATGGATAAAAAATCCATGAATTTAAGCATATTTTGGCTCACCAAGAAGAAGAAAATTGAATGAAACAAACAAGACTTCAAAGATTTTAATAGAGATTATACCTTAGCAAAGCTTTGAAAATTTTTTTCAAGTATTTGCTCTCTTTTTTTTTTTTTGCTCCAAAACTAAGAGAACTCATGAAAAAACATTCCACTTATTTATAGGGAGGATAACTCGGCTAAGAAGAATGAAAATCCTCCTTGGCCAAAACTTTCATGCTTTTTCCCATCATTTTTTTTAATTTATTCATTTGTAACTAGTTAGATTGAAAGTCAGTATTAGTTTGTCATAAGCTTCATCATCTTTTCTTACAAGCCACCACATAAAGCCATGATTTAGCATGATGACAATGTAGTACTTTTTGGCCTTACTTGATGGTCTAGTTAGAATAAAACTAAATCAATTGGAAAAGAATTTGATTCCAACCAAATTAGATTTCATGTAACTAAATTAGCAAATTAGAAAATTAATTATGTAAAAACAAAATTACATTATAAATTTATAAGTAAACATAATCTTAGAAGTAAAAAAATAAATGCAATTAAGGTGTAAGAAATCCTAATTGGAAATCCCATGAAAGAAAAAAAATGATAACGAAGTAAAGTTCATGTACTCAAGAAAATTCCATACAATAAATATAAGAATTTATCATATGAAAATTTCAATCAAATTCCATAGAAAAAAGAATAAAAAATATTTGATATAAAATTAAAAAGAAAAAGGTTAGTGGACTTTGTTGGAAAATTATAGATTAAAGTGGCTTGGTAGATTTTTAGAGAATGAAATGGACTTAGTAGAAAATCAAGATATTAGGTAAGGTCGTTGGGCTTGTTGAAAATTATTGGGCTTACTGGGCTTACTTGCAAATTTGAAATTTTTAGGCCCATTAAGAAGATTTTGCCTTAAACAAAATTAATAACATTTTAATAAAAATTTCAAATATTGAATTATACAAGAAAAAATTTTGAAAAGTATTCTTTGCAAAAAAAAAAAAGAAAGAAAAACTAAAATCCAAAACTTATAAAATTTAACAAGAAACATTTATGGAAGAAATTTGTTATTTGAAAAAAAATGCAAAACTCATAAAATAAATTAGATTTTTTAAAAACTATTTTAATATAAATTTATTGAATTTTAAAAATCTTAAACGTAAAAAATTCCTCCTGAAAAAATTTACAGAGTAGAAACTCTGTATCTTGAAAATGAAAAAATTAAAAAAAAATACAAACTTCATAAAATAAAATAAATTTTGAAAAAAAATGATTTGATGGTGGTTAAATGAAAATATTTAAAGAATTTTGAAGATCAAAACTTAAGAAAATTCTAACAAAAATTTTATAGGCAAAAGAAAGCTCATATTTTAAAACGAGAAAATTTTAAAGAATACATTGAAAATTAAATAAAATAGATTAAATACAACATATTATCTAAAATATTAATTACAGAAAATAAGAAAAGTGAAATTCGAAAATTCAAAGTAAATTGAACTAGAATAATTTCATAAGCATAGTACTTGTAATACTGGAAAAATAAAAAATTAATTAACAAAATCGACAATTTGACACTTTTTGATAAAAAAAGCCAATAATTATTTTTTCTTGAATTTTTTTAGGTATATTAGCTTTGAATAAATCTTAGTTTTGATATAACTAAAGCTTAATTAGATTCTGTTTAAATATTTTCATTATTAGTATTTTTCCATGAAATATTTTATAAACATTTTGAAAAATACTAGAATGTATTTTAACTTCTTCAAGCACTCAAAAATATGTTCTTAATACATATTTTTATATAAAAAATTTTTGAGATAAGTTTTACATATTTTAAAGTCATGAATCTTTTAAAATTGATTTTCATGTGAATGTATCGATACAGTATGTGTATGTATCGATACAATACTTGGCAGTAGATAAATAACCTTAAAATGCAGCAATCACTGTTCATGTATCAGGACAGAGCATCCTGTAATACAGGACTGTTCATGTATCGAGATAGATCTTTTTGTATCGATATATGACTATTTAATGGTCATATTTTTACCATTAAACACAATATACTGATACTCACTTAATCGTGTTGATATAGAGGCACTGGGAATAACGGGAAGTGATATTTTAAAGGCTTTAATGACTATATTCCTTCATCAAATGTTTCTAACTGCTAGAATTATGATCAAGGCTACAAATAAGCCATTTTGACATCTTCAACAAGAAGAAGAACCAAGAGAATTGTGCTTAAAGTCAAATCTTTCATCTTTTCCATCATTTTCACTAAGTAGTTCATCTTTGTATAGGATTAATTCTTCTTATTTTTGTATTCTTCATTTTGTATCTTTAGATACATATTTTCCTTAAGCCAAAATTCTTGTAAAGACCTAACCTTTAGAGGTTTTATTTGTTTACACTTAAATCTTTGCAAAAGGGGGAGGTTCCTATGGAGGTTCCTACGTAGCCATTCAAAAGTAGAGAAGGTTTCTACTTAGCCTTCAAAAGTAGTGAGAAAGGGTTCTATCTTAGCCACAAAAGATAGTGGGTCGAGGTTTCTATCTTAGCCTTGAAAGATAGAAAGTGTAAAGGTTATACCTTGTTCTTGAAAGGTAGATAATTCAAGTTAGTGAATTATGGAAATCAGAGGCAAGTATGGTCGAGGTAGAACATATAGGCAATTGAGGCTAAACCTCTATAAATATTTAGGTTTGCTTCTCTTTCCATTGTCTTTAATTGTTTATTTCTATTCACTAACTTGCACTCCAAAGTTTATTATTTAGATTTCTTAAGTTTATTTATCAAATTTTTAATGTACTAAAATTTTGAGAAATCAATTCACCCTCTTTTGATTTCATTTACCACTAAAAGGTCTAACAATTGGTATCAAAGCTTGTGTTTCATTCTTATAGGCTTAAAATCCTTGAGCAAAGATCTGTAAAAGACTAAACAAATGGCTATTGGTGATATTTTCGGCATGGGCCAAGAAGAACATGTAATCGTAAGGCCTTCTCTCTTTAATGATGAAGATTATGCTTATTGGAAGAAATGATGAGGCTATTTGTCCAAACAAATGATTATCATGTTTGGAAGATGAGCTAAATCTCCTAAGTCATGGGTAGCTAAAGTAACTACAATTGAGGAATCAAAGGACCTCAATCTCCTTGCTTTAGATGAGCTCATCGGATCACTTCCCACATACAAAATGAAGATAAATCATAGAAAAAAGCAACTAAGAAAAGTTAGAGTTGCATTGAAGGCTTCCATGAGTGAGGAAGAGGATAACGATGATGAATATGTGAAAATATGGAGATATTCATATTTGCCAAGAAATTCAAGAAATTCACGAAGATAGGTCAGGGTAAATCGTCCTAATCTAAAATGGTTAACAAGGTCGTGTGCTACAATTGCAATGAATCAGGGCATATCAAATCAAATTGCCCATTTTTGAAAAAGAAAAAGAAAAATGCATTTGTAACAACTTGGAGTGATGTGACTCTTCTGATGATGATGACTCTAAGGAAGACCAAATTGGCAACCTCTGTTTCATGGCTCTTGATGAGCCCAAGGTAACCTCAAATTCTTTAAATTTAAATTCGTATACATTTGATAAGTTACAAGATGCTTTTGATGATCTTATAGTTAAGTTTTAGGAAGTGAACTCTAAACACAAGAAAATGATTTCAAAATTAAAAATTAAAAATGATTTATTATTGAAATCAAAACTTGTTCTAGAGAATGAAAACAAAGATTTGAAAAATGATTTTAATGACTCTAAGTTAAGAATTAACATTTTACAGAAAGCTAATTTTGATTTAAAAAAAAAGATTAAAAGCTTGGAACAAGAAAAGAAAATCATTTTTGACAAGTGCTCACATTGCAATTTTCATGGTCATAATTTGCATAGTTGTCCTATCAAGAAAAGGACATAATTTAAAGTTAGACGAGTATGGGTTCCTAAGGGAATAAGAGGCTTTGAGACTAACATTTAATGGACCCAAAGCAAATGGGTACCAAAATCCAAGTGAAATTCTTTCATAGGTGTGTTAGAGCAATAAGGAGCAATGCAATACAAATGGATGTTCTAGACATATAAAGAAGTGTGATGGGTAACCTTTAAGCTTTAAAATTTTGATATGTAGTGATTATTAATGCTTTATTGAATTTGTTTTTAATAAACGGTTTAATGAAAATTCATGTTTTACATCTTGAGCAATTATGAGCTTAAATGTGCATGCATTTAATGATTTAGTTCTTGATGATTATATGTTAAATCGATTTGTGAAATGTAAATTTGCATGACAAAATTTGTGAAATATATTATGAAGTATAATTTAAGAATGCTTTATACATAGAAGGTTGATTTTGTTAAACTTCGTGCCATAAGTTATTACAAAGCTCTATTGCATAGGGGGAGCATTTAGAGCTTATTTATAAGATATGATGCCAAAAACATGCATTAGTAAATTCTTAAGTCTCTTTAATACTTAATATTCAACTATGCTTGCGTGAGACTTAGGATCTTTGATTATTTTGTAAGTTCATGATTTATGGTTCAAGCAAGTTGGTAAACATTGAAAATATATTTTGAACATGTGCTTATGTGGTTTGAATGAAAATCCTTTAATTGCATATTGCCATATGTGACCAAACGTGCCAATTCATTGAAACTTGATTTTAAAAGTCATTTTAATCCAAACTTTGATTATTCATATGAGTTTTAAATGCTTA
>JBBYHO010000008.1:12609840-12627501 GCA_038382025.1 Adansonia gregorii | reverse complement strand
ATAGGTGATTAATCACACATAATTTAATGAAAGCTCCTCTTTGCATTCAATTGTTGAATTCTCAGACTTAATTACAGAGTTAATTAGAAGATATTATAAGGCTAGCAGTGACAACATTAATTAATTAATTAATTAATTAAATCAAACCTAATTAACCTACTTTGTTTTAAAACCCTCAATGGTTGTACATATCGATCTTGGATGGTGAAAAACAAATTGTAAACAAAAGAATGGTTTAACTGACAAATCAACAACATGGAAAAGAACAGTAAAAAAAAGGTTTATTATTAACGAGAGAGTAATTTGAGTTGCGAAAAACAATGGTCATTGTCGAAATGTGGTGAGTGGTGGGTCCAATGAATCCAATAATGCTAATTAATAGAGCCGCGCCCACAAAGGCAACTAAAGGTTCGGGATGAGAATGATTCACCTTTCAATCATTTTACCTAACAGCTCTTATAAAGGACAAATGAAAAGGTTTCGTCTCATACGTATTTCAATGTTCTCGGTATACATATACATACAGGCACTATTTCTAGACTCGTTAAAAACTAGGATATACATGCCAAATAATTTTGTTTTAATATTCAAATTAGATTAATAAACGTTGGTGTGCTATAATAAGATATAACCATAAATTGAATTAAATTTAACTAATTCTTTTAAATTTTTAGTCAAAACCCGAATCATCGAATCTCAAAAATTAAAAAATTATATATAATTTTAATAAATTTAAATAAAAATAATTTATATTAATTAAATATTATCTTAAATCAATCAGCTCTTCAAAATTTTTATTAAAAAAATTTAACAACAATTCAAACATGTAATTCAAATCTTGTGTAATCTAATTATAAAATATAAGTAGAACAGTTTCATTTGTCCCCTACTCCATTATTATGCCAATTATATATTAGTGTTTGTGTTGTGTTTGTACTTGTCCTTGAAATGTTGAATTGAACTTGACCGGAAGGAAAATTCCAAAAGTGTGACGTAAGGGATTCCATCAGCACCCTACATATTGTTAATCGCAAATTGAAATCGGAGTTTTCATAACCATATACCTGTGTATCATTTAGAAAGGCGTTGGGACCTGCAAAGCAACGCGCTTGAACCTTACTTTCCCACTCTTATTGACTTTCTAGAGTTTGCCTCGTCCTACCAACATATGCTACTATGGTAATTTTAATTAATACGCCGCAATTCGCGCTCCAATATTTGGTAGGCAATTCTAAGGATTCTTTTATTTTCTTTTAATCTCGTATTATTTATTTAAGTAAAATTTAATTTTTATTAATTTAATAATTTTTTTATTAAATTTATAAAGATAAATAATAAAATTTTATTTTTAAAGTTTATATTATAATATTATATATTATCATATTTTTTGTTTTATTTTTAAAATTTACTCATTTTTTAATCGAATTTAATTTTTTTATTTAAGTTTATTTTTTGAGCTTAATATTTTTATTTAATTTTTTTAAATATCAAATAAATTTTTAAATTTAAATGAATAATTCAACCTTTTAACAGATCTAATAACAAATTAAAGCAATCAAATATTAAAAATATGAGTTTAAAGCTTACTTATATTTTTTTCTCTCATATATGTAGGATCATGTTTTAGTGAAAATGAAATGAAATTATTTGATTTATTTTTAGGGTATACCGATCCAAGGACGAAACCTGCGTTAGAGACTTGGAGTGAATCATTAATGAGCATTAACAACCAAGTGCCAGAAAAAAAAAATATATATATATATGTAGATTAAAGAATTGCGATGCGAGTTCCTTAACCCATTGGCCGCGGCTTCGATTTCGAGTTTTGGTCTGACCAAAATAAAGGAATATTATGAATCATTCCTGTGAAGAAGGAGAAAAGTGCACCTCTGGCGGTGGCCTAGTGGGCTGACTCATCATCAGTGTCTTGTTGTGGGGAAGGTGCTTTGACGTCGAATTTGGGTTTGCCTTAGGTGGGCCAGCTATACAATACATTACGTTGATTTGCGGTAAATGTTTTTCGAAAGTTCGTGTGTTATTGCATCAGGAAAAAAAAAATTCTTATTATAATAAATAAATAATTTAATTTTTATATGAATAAATTTTATATTTTTAAAATTATAATAAATAAAAAAATAATTAATAGTATTACAAATTTATTTAAATATCAACAAGATATTAACTTATTAAGTAATATATAATTTTAAATTTTATACAAAAAATCTCAAACCAAACCAATAAATAAAAATTTATTTTTGAATAAAATTTGAAATTGAGTTGATAGGTGTTTATCAATATTTAAATAATTTTTAATATTATTAATTATTTTTTAATTTTAAAAATATAAAAATATAAATACTAAATTTAATAATAAAATAATTAAAATATTTCTTTTACTATAATATAAAAACTTTAAGTAAACTTTTACCTTCGTTTGGTATTCCATGCACGTAGAAAATCATATCAATTTCTTAAAACTTTTTAACCTTATTTATTCATACTATAAATAAAAAAGTAAATTATTAAGCTTATATTAAATTTAAAATTTATTTATAGAGGTTTACATTTTTAGAAAAGAAAAACAAAATATAAATGTTAAACTTGAAAATATTTTTTGATACATTAAATTTTTTTAAAAAAAAATCAATGAATTAACAATTAAAAAAAATCATATTTTGAGGGTTAATGATTTATTATGAAAGATTTTTAAAATGTCCATATAACAACCTGTATATATATGCATAAATTTTATAATTTCTTGAGGAATCGAGCCATGGCGCCCTTTCGACTGCCATGTGACTCTGCTGCTAATTTCTGATATTGCTACTGCTAGTTGCTAGTGGTATAAATATACATATATATGTTTATATATTGCATGTGAATCTACTTAAAGAGTGTAAATCCTTTTATATTCTACGATTGATATGGAGCATGCATGCATGCAACAATACTTTTAAAAGACATTAAGATGATGCAAACATAATGAAAAAACAACTAAAAAGCTTAATTTTTGCTTAATATTAGAAGGCCTGGCTTATCTTAAAAAAAGAAGGAAACAAAGGTAGATAGGAACGTGCATCACATGCTAGTTGGCCGGGTAAAAGAAAACGTGTCTTACGCTGACTCTGACCTGGCCATTCTCATTGGTCACTGCCGTTCAAGGCAAGGGCAACCTGCATGGCATCATATTTTATGATGACCAAAACTACCGTTTCACTCCCATTCCCATTCCTATTCCCATTCCCATGTATCTGGTAATTGAACTTTTACTTTTCTTATAAATAAATAAATAGATTGACAGAAAGCTGACCCATCCCCCACATTTCATTTAAAGTGAAAGTCCTCGCAATTGGAATTACTAGGGTTACCTTCATCCTTTCTTTCCTCCTCCTCCACATAATCATTCGTGTCACATGTCTTTTTACTGTTGGAATTTCAATCTCTACGCACAATACGCCTTATTTTATTTTTCTCATCACATGTTCACAGTTTTGAATTAATTTGTTTTCACCTACGTCTCCATTTTGTAATCTTGCTCTGACCCTTGTATTTAAACTCCATCCAATCCCCACTTCCTAGGATTTTCCTGCGCTTCATCTCTTCCTTTCGTCTTTTATATTTATTCAACAATAAATTCTAGTGGCTGCTGCAAAAACATCAATTCTCATCAACCAACAGGAAGAATTCAGAGAAGGCTGCACCCGCACCCACCAAATAAATTTCTTTCTCAGCATATATAAATCTATATATAGTTCCATCAAAAAGCTAGCAAAGGTGAAAGAATTATAGACTTTTGGCTCTAAAAGATGGGTTTCTGGACATTGTTGGAGGTGGCTTCCATGCCAATTTTGCAGGTACTCATAATAAGTTTGTTGGGCGCTTTCATGGCAACTGATTACTGCAAACTTCTCCCACCAGACACCCGGAGATCCTTGAATAAGGTACTAATTTATTTATTCAGTGTTTTCATGCATGCACGGCCTCTTCCCGATCTTTTTCATTTTTGTATAATATAAAATGTTCAATAATATCTGGAAGACTAGTTGGATTTATCATCTTCTTTTTTCTTCTTTTTTTAACCCGTAGGTACTCATGTTGTTTAATTCTTGGTTACCCCTCTTAAATTCGTTTAACTCTGAAAACATTTATGTTCTGTAATTTAACGCAGCTCGTGTTCGTTGTGTTTACCCCCTCGCTCATTTTCGCAAGTCTTGCCAAGACAGTCACGCTCCAAGACATTATTTCATGGTACGATGCTCCCTCCCTCTCTCTCTCTCTCTCTCTCTCTCTCTATAAATATATATACATGTATATATGTTTGTGTGTGTTCTCAGTTTAATCGTCATATGCGATTGAATTAAAAAAAAAAAAATCAAATTATGAGGTTTAACCAGCAAATATCAAGTGTAGATATTATTGGGGTACAAAGCAACTCTGTTTCTGCATTATAAACATCTCTTGTTCTTTCGTCTCTAAGAAAATGTAGGAAGGAAGACTATTTTTTTTCTGATACAAAAGGTACTTTTTCAACTCAAAAAAACAAAGCAAATGTGCATATAAGGCAGAATGAAAAACATATATACATAAAAACTTTCATACCAAATGTGGCTTTGTTTTGATCATCGAATTCGCAGGTGGTTTATGCCTGTAAACATTGGGATCACCTTTCTAGTGGGAGGAATTGTTGGGTGGATCGTGGTTAAGATACTGAGACCCAAACCCCATCTGGAAGGTCTTATCATTGCCACATGTTCATCTGGTAAGGTTGACAGAGCTTTTCAAAGCCCCTTCAAAGCGGTTTCCCCCATGTCTTTTTTTTTTATACATTCAAGTGGTAATCTCTGTACTTAAAATCAATTCTTCCTGAATTAGGGAACTTGGGAAATCTTCTCCTTATAGTCGTCCCAGCAGTCTGTAGTGAGGATGGAAGCCCATTTGGGAATCGTAATGTTTGCAGTTCAGTTGGACTTTCATATGCATCTTTCTCCATGGCGGTAAAGTGATTATTAATTTCAAGCTTTTTATGTGCAAGCGTTGGGCTGCAGGAACTATTATTATTATTAAGAAGCTGTGTTCAATTTTCTGATCAATCATATATATATATATATATATATATATGCTTTTGGATGCATGCAGCTTGGTGGTTTCTACATTTGGACTATCAGTTACCAAATGGTAAAAGCTTCAGCTGTGAAATTCAAAGCACTTGCAGCAGCTGAGGAATTCGTTTCAAAAGAAGCCAACAAAAATTTGGATGCCACTGCCGAAAGTCAGCTTCTGAAAGGAGAAAGTGAAGAGCAAGTGGCCATAATTGTGGCGGCGAAGTGTGTTGAAGATCCAGAGAACCTAAGAGTAGGTAGCCTTTGGCCTGTGCACAAAAGAGTTTCTGGTATAAGCTAGAGAAACTAAAACATCACTAATGACTGACCTTCTTGACCTTTGAAATGACTGCAATTGCAGAATGTATCCCAAGAGACTAGCCCAAAGCAAAAAGGGAAGGCATCATTGTGCGTTAAAGTGGTGGGATTTCTTCATCAGATCTTGGAAGAGCTGATGGCACCGCCAACACTTGGTGCTGTAAGTTTTGTGCATCATTTGTGTTCTTTTTCTTTTCATCCCATTTCCGTAATCCATATCTATATAAACGAAATTTGGTCCACTTATTCCATCAGATTTTGGGTTTCATCTTTGGAGCGACCTCCTGGCTGAGAAACCTTATAATTGGTGACGAGGCTCCACTACGGATTATCCAAGACTCGATTAAACTGCTAGGGTAGGCACTTGTCTCGCTTTTCTCAAATATTATAATAATAATGGTAATATATACGTACCTTTGGTTGAATAATATCAGAAAAATATATAAGGCTCCCTCCTCCTGGTTTTTTTTTTTGTAGTTTGTAGTAGAAGAAGCTTTGTTTTTTTAATTTAATTAATTTTGTAAGTAATGGTGAGTTGGTAACACCTGCATGCATATGTGCAGGGATGCAACGATCCCTTGTATCACCCTAATACTAGGAGCCAACTTGATTCAAGGTTTACGTTCGTCAACAATTAAACCCTTGATTGTCGTGGGAGTGGTCTGTGTTCGATACATTATACTGCCGGTTGTTGGTATTGGGGTTGTTAAAGCAGCTGGGAACCTTGGCTTCCTACCCTCCGACCCTTTGTTCCACTACGTGCTCATGATTCAGTTTACTCTGCCACCTGCCATGAATATTGGTCAGTAATCAAACCCCAACCCCTTCATTAGTAATACATTCCCATTTTTCTATTTCAGTCATATGGTAAAATGGAAAACATATTTACAGGACTGGAAGCTCTTAAGGATGGTTATATATATATACACACACACACACACACACACACACATATTTCTACTTATTTACAGTTGCTAGCTAGACCTAATACTAATAGCAATAATAATAATAATTGCAGGTACCATGACCCAGCTCTTTGATGTGGGTCAAGACGAGTGTTCGGTCCTCTTTCTGTGGACATACTTGGCTGCCGCTCTAGCACTCACGTCTTGGTCAACAGTCTACATGTGGATCTTGACCTGACGAAGAGACTACACTCTCTTTCTGGCTTTAAGAAAGCCCCAAATGCCCCCATCTATTCATATATTACAGTTGAAATTGAAAAGTGACGGGATTTTTTTTATCTTTGGTCAAGTTGCGTGGTCCTATTTGTAATGGCTTGTGATGACAATTAAATTTGAGGTCAAAGGGCTTCCATAGAGTTGATATAATATATATATATATCTATATAGGTATAGACGTAACTTTGGAAATAGAAAAATGGAGTAGAGATCTCCAGGGCAAGAAAGATGCCTTGTTTGTGTTTGTGTATCCGGGTTATGCCGCAATTTGTATGTAAAATATTGTAACAGCTGTTGATATTCATTTCAATGTCATTAATCATAGTTGGATTCTTTCTCTTTTGGTCTTTCTTTCGAAAATTCTGGATTGAAAACTTTTTCAGATGAATAGCAAAGCGCACTTTATCCATAAGATCAAGATGGTCATATATTGTATAAGCCTGCCTGATGTCATTTGCAGAGGAACTCTGCTTATTCGATCTGATATACGCTGGGACTGACACTGGCAAGCGAATTCAATCCTCTCATGAACAGGGCAGCCTTAACTACCCTAGGAATAGCATCAATCCCAAACTCGACCCAACAGCTAATTAGAACCATATAATAGGCTAATATTCAGTTCTACGTTAATCCTTCCACCAAATAAGAAGAATCAAACTGACTGATATAAACTAACAAGTATGTACTTCTAAGCCAAGGATGGATCTAGATCGTAGTTTCATCTTCTCTGAGAATATGTCACGCATCTTCTACAGAAGGGTAAGCTGGAGTTTTTGACAACTTAAATTGGAGTTCCACAACCTTCAAATGGACCCTCACTGTTATGCAGAACAATTTTTTCTTTTATAAAAGGCTATTGTCCATCTTTACAATCGTCCACAGCTTCACATCCACAAAACATTCCCGCGTCCCTTCTCTCCTCTTGTTTTCAAGTACACTGCTCTTTCTATACTATCTCTCTAAATAGACCATGCCAACTTTATGCATGAATACACATTAACAGCTAAACAATTTGACCATTCAACATTAACCGTCATGCATAAAATCAAGCAATATCCATATGAAAATAACAAGAAATAGGGAGTGACTCGATGTCTGAATATCAAGTTGATTGAGGTGTGCAGCAAGTGAGGGTGCAAATAATCTTCTAAAAGGAAAAAAGCACTTTTTAGTAACCTTCCTCTCATTTTCAGTCATTAGTTCTAAGCTCAACCCCCCAAAGGAAGTTAAGAGTTGGTAGCAAAGGTGGGGATATCCTAAAAACTAACAGCATCGAAAATAGAACTATGAGATGAAAATAACAGCACTGCTATTAAATAGCTACTGTCTGGAATGCAATCAGGCCAACAGCTGATAGAGTGATATGGCACAAGTTGTTATGGTTCAAGTACCAACATACCTAGACATTCTTTTAGTTCTTCGATGGCAGTCCTTGATAGGCTGCCAACTAAGGATAGGCTTTCTTCTTGGGGTTCTAGTAGATAATAAAGAATGCCTGCTTTGCAAGCAAGAGAATGAATCAAGGGATCACCTATTTCTCTTGCAGCTACTCAAAACAACTATGGCAGGAAGTACTGGAGCTATGCAAAATCAGAAGGGTAGATAGCTGGGGAGAAGAGCTTCAATGGGCCATTACTATTCTAAGAGGCAATGCGCTAATCACCATCATTTTACGCATTGACTGGATTTCTTTAGTTTATCTTCTTTGCAGATAAAGGAACGGAAGATTTTATAACCATACAGAGTTACAGGAGGGTCAGCTCAGCTGCTACTGCAGATCAGAGAATTGGTAGCCATGCGACTCTGTAATCTTAGGGAAGTCAAGGCGGATTCTGTTAATCTTGACTTAAGCAATGCAAAGGGACTTAACTCTGCCATTTTTGAGGATTGATGTAATGTAAATGTTTGTAGCTATGCTCCATATTGCAGCTAAGTAGATGAATGGTGCAACTTTGCTGCTTGTTGACTTGTAGTAGCTTAGCTACTTCCTGTATACATAGAAGAACATTACTATCCCAAAAGAAAAACCCTATGATATGAAGATTAAAGAACAAACCTCTATCACTGAAAGTGTTTGATTTTCACATCCACGTGCTTTACAATGTATTTATGTTAATGAAACAACATTGGAAACATCCCCTAAAAATCATATTAAAGATATACTCTGGTTGGCAAAAGAAAAGTTTTAGTTATATCTTCCTTTCATCTGTAAATCTACATTCTGGCATGGAAGCAAGACATCATAAGAACAGATTTTCAGCAAAAGTGGGTTACATTTCATGCATTAATTAGCATGCAGTATATTTTACCTGTAAGTGTTTAATATTTTTATTGGGCAAAAGCAACAGTGATAAAATCTAGGAAAATGGCAGTCGCTTTGATGGGCAATTATTTCAGCACTTGGTCATTATAGATTCGAGGGTTTGTGGGCAGTCCTTAGGTATATCAGGCCTTAGGCCACGAGCAGATGTACCGGTGAAAATGCAGAACAGGCAGACTCACCCGTCACCATCTCCCAAATCACCATCCCAAAACCATCGGAATTAATCATTCATGTCTCAGTAACATTCTCAGGGTCCCAAGCAATGACCTGCACTCATAAAATGAGCAGCTCCTGTAAGTTGTACTGAAGTTGAATATGAAAAGAAAGGAAAACAAAAAAAAAAAAAAGATAATGGACATATAAATGGTATTATTGTATTTGCAAATCAAACCATGACAAAATGCATTGAAACTCTTCCCAGTTATATTATGGTGCTCTATTACACCAGACCAGACTATCAACAACTTTAAACACTGCACAAAATTAAGTATTGTTTGGAACCCAAATAAGCGTCGCATCAAACATCAGAAATCATTAAAGAGATCTAAAATGCAGCAGCCAGAAGAGAATCAATCAGTTAAAAGTTGAAATAAGTTTTCAGCAACAGAACCTGCCTCCCCCATATTGTGCCAAGCATTATGCCAAAACAAAAAAGGACAAAAAAAAAAAAAGAATATGGCATCACTATTGGTCAGTGAAACATATAGAATACAAAATAATACATCAGTAGTTATTTCCTCTAGTTTTTCTTTAATGTAAGAATAATGCAAAGTAGCAGTTAAACATTAGCCTTCGAGATGAGGTAGGAAAAGGACTAAAATCATGCTAAAATTATAAAGTTTCAATATACGGCCTCCACGGTTAGACAATTTGGCAAAGAATGATATCTCAGCAGTATTCATGCCTTGTTTAATTGAGAAATGAGGAATGCACAAATAAAGGCTAACATCACATTGAAGTGTAAAGCAAGAACAATCATTGGACCATGTTACGCAAGCCCTAACAATGATGTTTGAAAAGTGACATAAAGTATCTTTCAGCAATATTAGATTGATCCTAAGAGTTTAGTGTTTTTAAGTACCTACATACATTGAACCTTGAGAACATTACATAATAAACACCAAAAAAATCAATTTGAAATGCCCATAACTATAAACAAACCGCTGAGAAGCTTTATTTAGGTGAATTAAATTTATTATAGCTGAAGCTGGGTTGTGATTGGTGAAGTTGACCGGGCATGATGGTTATGAGTTATGATCAAAGTTGGGAATAAAGCTTACGGGCTTGGGGTCGAGGATAGAATGCGGTAAGGACCACTGTTGAAGAGGCATGATGACATTAATTCAAAGAACAGTATTTACGATTGATACAAACCTCAGGAGCTAGCCAACGGTAGCCATCAGTTTAATACTCCATTGGCATTGCCTCGCCAACACTCTTGCAAGCAGTGACTATACCCATGTCCCTTAAGCATGCGTTAACATGCTTATCTAGCAGAGTCCTCAGTGTGTTGGAGGTCCCAGTATGCAATACCATGATCGTTTATAAACTTGAATCCTTCTGCAACATCAGCAGCAATTCTCATTATCTCCTCAATCTGCCGCTTCTTGTTCTTCAACATCAAATCATGAACTGATCCACCTCCCATCGAGCTGGTCACGACACACAACCCATTATTTTCATCAACACAAACAACATAAAATTGCAAAATGTTCCTATGCCCACAAATCATAAGCTCTAAGAGATCTTTCGGAGGTTCAAACTCAAAAGAATTCCCCCTGTCACATCCTTATAGCTTTTCAATTCCAAGACGTTTACCCCTGCAAAAACCTCTAAAGGAGTTGGGTCCAATCTGATCAGTGAACTCAAGTTTGCCAGGGTTCAACAGCCATTTTCCAATCTCGTCCCCACCTGATTGGATGGTTTGCTATTCATCAACCAACACAACAAACGATGAAGTGGGCAGTGGCATTTAAAGTTGAATTTTTGCATTTTGATTTTCAATCCCAATTCTATGAGTCTGCTCAACTGGGTCTTGCTCAATTTCCCCAAGGTGTCTCCCTTTAGTATTCTACGTCTGACACACATAAAGACAAAATGGTAGCTTCACAGTTGTCATTTTGGCCCTCTTGACAGCAGATTTGAGGGCATTTTCTTTGTGATATGTAAATAACTTGTCTTGGGCTTGGGCAGGTTGAACGAAAAGAATAACTCCAAGGGTAAAGCCTTTCTTGTCAAATATCTCTATCTTCTTGCGAGACATGGGAGCAGTAGCAAGAGCACCAGACATGGCAGATCAAGAACGGCAAGAGTTACTAGCAAATGTGAGCTTAAAAACAAAACCTTGTACCTCATCATCCAACACTTGCTGGATAATAATAGCAGGGTGATCGCCCCCTGATACCTGCTCTATCAATTTTACATGTAGAAACACTTCTTTCATATCAAATTCCGTCTCTGCATAACCGTCAACAGAAAAGAAGAATGAGAAATGCAAAATTGAGGAAGAAGATATAGGAAAATTTTAGCAATAGCTAAGGCAATGCCACTTTAAACGTTTTAAGAAAAATAATACTAATGATAATGAGGAACCCAAATTATCACTGTTTAAAAAAGCCAAGAGAAAGCAAAACACATGCTTCAGATTCAGAGCTGAGTTTAGTTAATGGTGGAAGGAAACTACATGTAAATTGTCGTTGCATTTTTTAGAGTAACCGAAAAGGAGTACGAACAAGGAAGAGGGAAGATGACCTGAGAGACAACGAATCATAATGCCTCCGAATATTGGAGACAAGCTTCTCAGGCAACTGACTTCCAGGATAAAGCTGAGTCAAGTACCGTACAAGGGTACCCGAGAGCAGCCTTCGGTAAGTGTCGACCTTGGAGGGAGTAGAATGGAGAGAAAGAGGAGGAGATTGATCAGGTGGGGAGTCGAGGTTGAGCAAGTTCTTGAGGGAGGCGATGGCCTGGGAGACGTTCCTGCTCAGCCTCTGAAATCGTTTATGCATAGCGGACGGCGCTTCGAGTTTGGCAGAAGCAGAAACAGAGGAGGAAAATGAAGAGGGCTCCTCCGCTGATCCGTGGTTGGTTCGCATCAGAACCTGCTCCACCGTATCGTCGTCGGTAGTGGGTCGGCTGGACCAGCAGTCGAGGGTTGCAGCCATGAGGGAAGAGCAGAGTGGGTGCTAAATGACTATATATGGTTATCGTAATGTTAGCGTGGATGAGAAACAAATGACTACATATGGTTCTGGTAATGTCAGCGTAGACGAGAAATATAAGTTAAAACGGAAGGCGCTTCTCATGTTTACAAAGGAGCGAAGGTTGTTTGCTCTGCTCTTCTCCGCTCGAGTTTTCTATATCGAGCCCGCTGCCGCCGCCGCCGCCGCTGCTGATGGTGCTTCCTATAAGTGCTGGTTTGTTTGGCTTGGTTTGGGCATTGCCAAATGCCATGTGACCTACGCTACTGACCAGAAATAAATAAATAAATATTTTGATACCATCCAAAGGAAAGGAAAACCATGTCCGATCCATAATGTAATTTTAGGGTTAATAACAAACTACGGACATTTCTTATCATCTATTCCCACTTTTGGTGGTCCCACATGTTTCTTACATTCCTTACGGAATATATTGCATTTGCATGACAAAATAATCAAATCTTTTATTCTATTTTAATGTTTGGTGGATAAATCATGCCTTCATTGTTGTTGTCGTCGTTATCGCCCAACGAAGCCCAGCCGATGCATTTTTTAACCAACACTGCCGCACAGGTCGAATTCAGAAAATATATATTAGGGTTTATATCAAATTATAAATTTTGTTTAAAGGTTAACTCAGATTTTATATTTTATATTATATTTTTTAAATAATATTATACGAAAAATTAGAAATCATAATCAAATAGTACGTTAATATATAAGAGGTGAAATTTGGGCTAAACTATTTTGGGCGTTTAAATTTTTGGTCATTTTTTGGATCGAGTCGTTTCAGTTTCAAGTCACTTCGGATTTGATTTATTTTATTTTTAACTATTTTTCATTTAAGTTATTTCGATTTCGAATCAATTTGGCTTACACACTTAGGTTAAATAAGTTTAATACTCGAGTTAAAATTGAGATAAACCATTTCAAGTATTTAAATTTTCGAGTCACTTTTTAGTTCAGGTTGTTCTAATTTTGAGTCACTTTAGCTTCGATTCATTTTGAGTTCAGGTTATTTCGGTTATTTCAAGATTAATTGGGTTCAAGTCATTCTTTATTCGAACCTTTTAGATTCGGGTCAATCGGTTTAATCGATTTCAGTCAATTAAGTTTAACACTCGATGTTATCGAGTTTGATCAATTTTCCCCCTCGACATTTCATGTTAATTGTTGAGGTCAATTTGAGTTCGAGTTATTTTTTATCTATATCATTTTGGGTCTGATTAATTATGAATTCTGATTGTTTTAGGTTTGGCTTATTTATAGGTTCAATTCGTAGAGTTTTTTCAACCAAATCGTGTTAGGTCAGGTTTGGGTTTGGGTGCGTTAGTTAAGTCAAAATTTGACAAGTCTAGATGAAAAGTCATCAATCATCTATGTGTTACATCATTATTAATTTTTGTTTCTTTTAGGCTCAATTAATAGGACTACCATTTTTTATTTTTTAATTTCTTTTTTAATGTCTTTTTAATTGAAAAAAATAGTTAAATATTTCCTTTTTCATCTCTTTTTTTGTTACCAAAGAAAGCTTGTTTTTTCATTGTATATATCACTTTTTTATAATTGCGACTCATTTTTTGTTTCTTTTAACATTTATATAAAATTAAAATTTGGATACTTTAAGGAATACGGGTTATGATATTTGTTTAAGGTATGTGTTAATTATTAACAAGGTTGGATTTTAGATTACTAAGCATCCAAAAATAAATCTTTACTTAGATAATTATATTTATGATATATCTACGTATGTTAGAATTGTTAACTCAACTATTCGAATAATCAACTTAATTTAATTAATCGTTCTTCATGCATTTATTTAAAATTGTTACTTAACAAAGTGCTAGTAATTTTAATAGACTCTATTTTAACGTATTGTTTATTTAGAACGTATTCATTATTATTTGGGTGTAATTTCTTGCTAGGAATTTAAACATGACATATAAAATATAACAAATTAAAATAATATTTAAAAAATTGATTTTAAATTACCTGTTATATATAATTTTTATTTAATTATTTAAATTATTTAAACTTTAAATTAATATTTATATTAATTATCAATATAAAATATATTAAAATAAGAAAAAAAAGCCTGCAACACAACGCGGGCATTTTGCCTCGTGGCTATTAATTTTAGATCTAGCGATGGCATTGTCATCAATCTCTTTAATAAAATTGTATCAATAGAACTAAAATAAAGCAAACAGCTATTTGTGCAACGAAAGAGGGAAAATGGAAGTATATAGTTGGAAGCAAAGCAAAGCCGTTGGATTTACAACCAAAGCAAAAACCCACCCAGTAGAAGATCCTTGAAGTGCGACCAGCGAAGAAGCTAGGAATCTTCCCAACCAAAGCTTTCCAACTCTTTTGTCTTGGCCTTTAAGAAACCTAACCTAATCGAACAAGCCATAAATAATTTCATATCAAAATCCAGATATCCGTTGGTTCCCTAGCATTGATCCTCTCCTCTTTAATATCAAACAGATAATCTCGCCATCGCCAATGAGGAAGACGCTTTTTTTGTGTTTGTTGTTGCTCCTAGCCTCTGCTTGGACCACGCCCACCGCAGTTCACGTGCTGGACGCCGATACCACCGCAATCGTTATCTCAGCTCCGCAGACTCCGAGACTCAGGGGGAGATCGCTCTTGTCTCTCTCGTGAGTTTTTTTTTTTTTCTTTTCTTTCTGAGAGTAATTATTTTGTTATATTCCAGTCAGTCAATCATCATGGATTACAAGGTTATTGATGATTGTTCAAACGCTTTACCACTTATTCATAATAAATAAAACTGAATCGAGCTTTAGATTATGGGTTTTAGAATTATAGCAGTAGAATTTCACGTTGTTTTGCTTTGATTTCGCCATTTTTGACAGCCTCGTTTACTGGCTCCTATTTCTCTTAGCCATAAACCATTCGGAACCTGATAACTAACAACTTTAAACCTGTCTTTCATCAGTTTTTCGTATTCCAATAGCATTGTTATTGCTTCGTTATATACTATATTAGTGTTGTATGTTTAAAATATTACTACAGCTGCTCAATACTTACTACGTTGAAACAGTGAGCAAGAAACAGAATTAGCTGCTAGAACGGATGGTACCATTGTCTTACGGACTAAAATATCAAAGAGAGTAATCTGGTCATTTGCCTCAGGGTCTCCCATTTACTCTTCCTATCAGGCTCCTCCAACATTGGATAATGGCAATGAAGCTGCCTCCCGACCAAGCAGTGCTTTCTTCATTGATTGTGGAGACGATTGGGAGCTTTATGCGCATGCCACCCAGTCCGTTAAAATGGTATGTGCGAAGTTTTTTGCTTCAGCCTTTTTTCCTGATTTAGTGTGTAGGTTTTGCTCCTCGGAATATCCTTGTTTTCCATAACATTGAACAGGGTTTTCTGCTCTTGTTAATATTACTATCTCTTCTGCCATTGCTCACATCTATCTTAATCTTTATCTTATTGCTGGACTTACAGAAACTTTCTGTAACTATTGAAGAGTTTGTCAAACACATGCCCCAAGTATCTGAGGATGGGGCAATCACCCTTGGCTCTAAGAGGACAACCGTGTATGTGGCAGATGCTATGAGTGGAAAACTACTAAATGTTTATAGGTCACCTGATGCTCCATCCTTGTTGGAGAGTGATGAAAAGGAGACTCCTTTACATGATAATGATGACGGTAATAAGGAGCTGTTGAAGTCTGCTGCTGCAAATACTGCTCAGCAGCGATTTCACATCACAAGGACTGATTACACGGTGCAGTCTTTCCATCCTAACTCAGGTAAAATTTCATGGAGTCTGATGGTTTCTGAATTTGGGGCTGCTTTACTTTGCCAGCATGTAGACACTCCACTCATCACATTTACTGTGAATTTAAGTTATGAGTTTCCTGAAACTGGCAGCGATTTTGCTTTGCCATTTCCATGTCAATCAAAAGGTATTGTTATTCGGGAGCATGATACATCAGAACCTACAAGTACTTCTCCTCATGACGATCCAATGCTCCCGTTGCCTCATTCTAGTGCACCTACTTCATTGGCCAAGCTTGGTAGGGCATCAGACGACCGTCATAATAGGAAGATGCTTCTAGTAGCTGCTTCAGACTCAAAGCTTCTGCTGCCACCCAAAGTTGATAAATTATCAGACTTTTCTCAAAACAGTGATAATGAAACAAGTGTCCCTCTGTCTTCTTTGGAGAATAACGATTCTAGAATAGTTGATGTGCGTGATTTGAGAGCACCTCATACTGATGGCAAGAGCCTTTTTGTCAAATATCCAGTAGTATTATCCTTGATCTTATTTTTCATAATTTTGGTGGGGTTTGTTATCAACCATGTTCTATTGGCTAAAGAGCTTGCTGCATTAAAGGACCAGCCTGTTACTAATTTAAATTTTGAACCTCACAAGAGGAAGAAATCTCGAAGATCAGGGAAGAGTAGCGGTTCTGTTGAGAAAATGGATAAGCGCACTTCATCTGAAAGTGAGGATGGATTTCCATCTCTTGGTGGTGACAACAAATTATTGATGGACCTTAGTAAACTGGTTGATGGTGGCATTGATGGACGTAGAGTAGGCAAGCTGGTTGTATCAAGCACAGAAATTGCAAAAGGAAGCAATGGTACAGTTGTCCTTGAAGGATTCTACGAAGGCCGAGCAGTTGCTGTGAAACGCCTTGTCCAAGCTCATCATGATGTTGCTTTCAAAGAAATTCAAAACCTAATTGCATCTGACCAGCATCCAAATATTGTTAGATGGTACGGAGTGGAGTATGACCAAGATTTTGTGTATCTTGCTCTGGAGCGTTGCACTTGCAGCATGGATGATCTGGTTCAAATTTACTCAGATACATCTCGAAACGTAGTCCCGAGCCAGGACCCAGCTACGCGTGCTATGATTGAGCATAAAATTCGACTGGATTTGGTAAAAGGTGTTATGCAGGATCTTAATTTGTGGAAAGCAAATGGCCATCCATCACCTCTCTTCCTAAAACTGATGAGGTTAGTGTGGGCTTTAGTTAACTGTTAAATGTTGAGGTTCGTTCAATTTCTCTCGGATTGATAATTTCTTGGGCTGGACTTTATCTTAATCTCCTATCTTGGTAACTTTCACTTAAAGTCAATAGGCCTTATTTGCATCCAGATTTGATTTAGTTTGATATCAGCTTCATTCCTCTATTATTGTATATGTACACAGGGATATGGTTTCTGGTCTTGCTCATTTGCATGATTTGGGAATAATTCATCGAGACATAAAGCCTCAAAATGTGCTCATAATCAAGGAGAAAACAGTGTGTGCAAAGCTTTCAGATATGGGCATTAGCAGGCGCCTTGTTGAGGATAGGTCATCCTTGGGTCACTATGCTACTGGCAAGCAACTTTACTGTTTATTTATTAGTCTAATAATTTATCCAAACCACTTGAATTTATGCCGGCTAAGGGTACTCCTATGTAATGAGTTATTCTATTTACTTGGGTATTTCGCGACTAGCTGGTTGATGTACTCATAAATTCTAGCAAGGCCCAGGGTTAAAATTTAAG
>JBBYHO010000008.1:12596961-12609740 GCA_038382025.1 Adansonia gregorii | reverse complement strand
GCCCAGGGTTAAAATTTAAGTTCTTCCAAATATTTTATTGGGTTGTTCTGGAATTTGTAACCAATGAAAATGCTGCTTATTATTTTTTAATGTGCTCTCGACTTTAAAATGACTGTAGAACTTTGAACTAGTTATTGGTGCTAGATTCTGATATTTGCAAACTTTATTGCAGGCTCTGGTAGTTCAGGTTGGCAAGCACCTGAACAACTTCTCCATGGTCGCCAAACACGTGCAGTTGATTTATTTAGTTTGGGTTGTGTCCTTTTTTTCTGCATCACTCGGGGAAGGCATCCATTTGGCAATCATCTAGAACGTGATATTAATGTTGTCAACAACCGAGTGAACCTCTTTGTAGTGGAGCATATCCCTGAAGCTATGGATCTGATTTCTCGTTTATTGAATCCTGAGCCTGAATTGAGGTATGATGATTGTTTTCTTTTACCGTCAATTTTTGGAAGCTTTCTTTAAATGCAATAAACTTGATATTTGCTGTGCAGTAAGCTTGTTAATCATCTGGATCTCTCTCTCTCTCTCTCTCTCTCTCTCTCTCTCTCTATATATATATATATGTTCATAAGATATTTCTAACTTCCTGCCAGGCCCAATGCATTGGAGGTGTTGCGTCATCCTCTATTTTGGAGTTGTGAGATGAGACTGTTGTTTCTTCAGGAGACTAGTGACAGGGTCGAATTAGAAGATAGGAAGGCTTATTCTAACCTCTTGAATGCATTGGAGAGTATTGCACCAACGGCTCTAGGTGGAAAATGGAATGAGAAAATGGAACCTGCATTCATTGCTAACATTGGGTATTACCGTCGCTATAAGTTTGACAGTGTACGAGATTTATTGCGAGTCATGCGGAACAAATCACATCACTACAGAGAGCTTCCCAACGAAATTCAGGTTTGAATCAAAGTCTATCAGTTGCTCATTAAGCTAGTCTTGTTAGGTAAGTTTGGAACGAATAGATGAAAGAAGTCTTTAAAGTAGCATGGCAATGAGTTGTGTGAGGCATTAAACCGCATCCATTTATTAAACAATGTGGCATTTTTGGAGTGATTTGGGAGATGCAAACTACCTCTAATCACATGAATTAAGTGGCCTGAACATTTGTTACTTGCTGCTGAGAATTTTTCCTGGTCTACTGTTGCAGGAACTAGTAGGGCCGGTTCCCGAAGGGTTTCATGGTTATTTTGCTAGTCGATTCCCGAGACTCTTTATTGAAGTATACAAAGTTGTTAGCAGGCACTGCAGGGAAGAGGAATGCTTTCAGAAATACTTCTAAAACAATGGTGTGTAAAATTTATAGTCAATCTTCTGAGTTTGTAAAGAAGATTAATGCATTTCAGAAGTATTGCTTAAGATAGCAATATATACGAAAGTGGCAATGTTTCTCGTATCTCTCTCATTCACTGGTCCTCGCGGGCAGTTAAATTAGTTTGTCAATATTATCTGTGACGTAGTATTAGTAATGTATATGCCTGTTATTTCTTTTGTTTGCCATGAATGATAATTGTTTTTATTAACAAAGTTGATTGATAGGAGCTATTTTTGCTACCTTTATATAAAGAAGAAGAGTAAGATACAGAGGCTGAGGGTGCTAATATGATTCTTATATATTTTGCCTAACATTGCTTGTATAAATTGATGCAAATATATATATATATATAAGTAAAATCATTTGGGGGAAACAGACATACCTAGACTTCACTACTAGCAGTTCCAAGGCTTTTGGTTGAAGCAAATTCACTAGTATTGTTTCTTCTGTTGGAGTTGGAGTTGGAGCTGATACAGCCGGCGCTAATTGATCCATCATCTGTTGTATTAGAGGCCCTCTCCATTTGCCTTCTCTTGGACCGACTTTTAACCTCCTCCTCCTTTTCATCAACGAATGAAAGAAACGTCTGAATGCGTGCAGACCGGGAGCTTTGGCCTGAAAGTTCTGACTCCTCAGGGTAGTGCCGGCAAAACTGCCTCACCATCTTCAGGAAATATAGAAAGAGAGCGATCAAGCAAGCTAATCCACATAAGACAAATAGGCCCCAAAAGCTTTTAAGCTGAAGCCTGTCCACTTCCATCTTTGCACCTTGATAACTGCACGCACGTCTTAACAACCATTTGTCATGGATCCTTTCAAGATCTCCATTCTCTGAGAGTTTGAGAAGGGCAGTTGACATGTCCACTGCTAAAGGAGAGTCCCGTGGAAAGGCCTGTCGTATGAACAACAAACAATACCATTATTTTTTTTCCCTCTAAAGCAGTACCATTAGCTTTGGACATTAATTGTTGGAAATTAGTAAAACCTACTACAGTTTACAAGCACAAAAAGAAGGGTAGGGTAACATACAAATCCCCATCCGTTTTTGGTGAACTCTGCACCCACGATACTGAATTCACATCTGGTGGAGAGAAAGAGCTCTATATAAGCACGGTCATCCACCACTGCAGCAACACCACCCTTATGGGGGCCATCTTCCAAAGCTTTAGCACATTCTTCTGGGGAATTAAGAGGAACCAGCCGCGATGCATCAATTTTTAGTTCGTCAATTAAATAATTTCGGGCAAATGATCCCTGCTGGTAGCCAATAGGATCATTGGTTGATACTAAAGTTTCAATGCCTTTAATCGGGGAAGTAAGCTGTTGCACTGTAAGGATTGAGGTGAGGCTTGCTGTGTAGCTAGAGTTGATTATAAGAACCACAAACAGCCAGATAATAAGGATTATGCGACCTAGTACACTCACAGTATTTTCTCCTGAAGAAAACAACAAAAAAACAAGTAGCAGAAATTTTGTGAGTTTAAAAAGGCAAGCATACTTTATATGCCCATGCCCATGGCTGCTAATATATAGAAAAATATCGTAGTCGCACATACACGCACGCACGCGCGCGCACACACACACACACACATATATATATATATAGGGAGGGAGAGTATCACTTACTATGGGCGAAGAACCAAGTTGAAAAACTAAACCTGCACAAGAAGTAGCAAATACAACTTATCAAGAAACTCAGCGGAAGAAGAAGAAGAAGCAATTCCCCCTCCTAGTTTACTCAAAACAAGGGGCATTCAACAAGGCAAAACCAAGAAAAAACCACTCAAGTAATCTTAGTTAAATTTTTTGGAATAAATTTCCCAAGGACAAATTCTCAAATTATATAGCAAAAAAAGAATGGGATAAAGAATTTGAGAATGCAGGGGCTACCCTTCTTTTTAAATCAGAATCAGAAGTAAAAAGAAATGACATGTTTTAATTACAACAAATGTGGTGTGCTGTGCTGTGCTTACTCTTACATCCAATGCAATGCAATGCAATGCAAGTCAAGTAAGATACCACTCACCATAAAATAGTAACTACTTGTCTTCTTGGAGGGCCTCTGAAATCATCATTCATCCTATGCTCCAAAATCCAAACAACTGTTCCCACCAGAAGGAAAAAGATAGCTGTCACTGCCCACATCCTGCGCGTGAATGGCCTTAGAAAGGCAAAAGCATTAGAATTCTTCCTCCTGACTGGGGCCACCACAACTAATCCAGACTCAATATATGGCTGTGTGAAATCTGCCATCTTTGTTCTGTTAGTGGTGATTGCAATGTCACCTATTGCCGCATCAAATACCTGATTGATAAGAAAGAAAGAAAACTTGATAATCAGAAAAGAACCACTAAGCTCCCACGAAGGCCTTAAACACTTGGTTCATCAGTCATGTCACTTACACCTGCTGTGATCATACGCACAAGCTCAGTGCCGCTAGGATTGTTACGGCCGTCCCCAAATGGAATTAATTTGTATGGGACAGCATAGGGCAACAAATTGAGAGCAGCAGTGAATACATCAATGCAGTATCCAGTTATCGCATCAGGGCCTCTTACTGACACAAATTCACGGTAACTAACACGATGAGGAACTCCAATATTCAAATGTCTTCCACTATTTGGAAACACCCATCCGCGGGGTTTTTGTATGGCTTGTCCAGGCCAAAAAACGGGCTGTAATGTTTGACTTGCACTAGAACGGTTTGGTGGTTTTGCCCAAAGGGTTTCTGGAGGCACGATTGATAGGCCAGAATGATTGGACCAGTATCCGACTCTTCTATAGCCAGTACCAATCACATTGATGACGTCAAATGCAGGATGAATGAGATTCCGATCAGAGGTAAACCTGAAATCGCCTGTTACACCCTTCATATTGATGTTTAAAATGTTTTCAAGTAACAAGTTCCCTCCTTGGAAGACGCTCAAAGCATCGAGATGTAGGTTTCCTCCACTGGGCTCCAGTGATCTAGAATTATTTAAAAACGAAATGTTTCCGCCCTGATTGAAAAATTCATTAATTGCATGAGCTAGCAACCAGACCGTGTCGTAGGCATATAGACTGTAAGCGTTCATTCCAATTGGGTTTCCGCTGGTTAAGTTGCTCCACCTTGAAACAAATCTCCTCTTGAGTTCTGAATCTGGTGTATACATCCGCAATGTAAGAACTCCTTGAATATCATCCATAGCATCTTCAGAGAGGGGATATTCAGTATCTATGACAGTAGATAGCCAATTAGTAGCAATCCAAACATAGCCAGATCCCATCATTCCTAGATACTGAGCCACACTGAACACTGTTAGACCCCAACTGCCAGGAACGTGGACAACGAGAATCCTAGACTCCCTCAAAGCCACCTTGACCAAAACGTCCGTGATTTCATCCCGCGTTGCATCAGGGCTTAAACGCGCTTTGTAGGAGATCCGGCACCGTCTTTCGGCCAGTTTATCCCCCAATGCAGCAATCCCATTTCTTCCATGATCATCATCCTCATAGATTGCTATGACTTCTCTCCATTCGTAATGGTCTATGATTTGGGCGATGGCAGCCATCTGATATAAATCATTCTGAGAAGTCCTGACAAAGAATGGGAACTGAATTGGAGACAGGGTAGGATCAGTGGATGAGAATGACAATAGAGGGACTTGCAGAACATTCGCAATATGGGAAATCACATGAGCCGTCACAGAAGACTGGGGACCAATTATGGCCACGGTGTCTCTCTCCATGAACAGTAGAGCTACATTTCAATCAGTTGCGAAACCTAAGTATGAGAAATTTTCGTTTCTTTTCCATCCAGAGGAAAATATTACATGACAGGTTGAACTTGTTAACGATAGACATACAAATGTTAACAAAGAGGACGTACCTTCAACTATTGCCATAAATCCACTGTAATTGGAGTCCTTCATCTGTAGTCTTAATTTAGTTCCTTTAAGAATATCCGGGTTGGAATTTACATCTTCTACGGCTGCTTCTATTGCAACTTTGACAGCTTTTCCAATAACAGATTTAAATGAAAAAATAGCACCTATATTGACAACTTCTGGTCTTGTGGAGCCATTTGTGCTCACTCCAATTATAGGAAAGCCATTGTACAAGATCATTGACGCCAGAAGCCATACTATATTCATGGTGAATTGCTGCTTCATTAGAGTTTCTCTGATTTAAAAAAAAAAAAATGAGGCAAGGATCAGCAGAAAAATGATATGCTGACTGAAGCTAAACACTTTCGCCTCCATGAGAACGCAACCAACGATAGAATGTCACCAGATCTGAAGTAAGTACTTAAGATCAGGAAAACAGAACACAAACATAAGACCGCTCGTAAGCAGAAAATCTTGTGCTCTGCTAATTTGCAAAACCCAAAAAATCCAAGAGGGGGGGGGAAGATAAATAATTTAAAAAATAGAAAAAAATAGTACTGCTAACTAATCGGCAAAGCAAGTGCGAGCAATCAAATCAAACAGTAGTAGCAGTAACCATGAAAAAAGATGTTTAACTCACATGATGGAAAAACATATACAAGGAACTTGGTAGAAAGATGAAAGGCAAAAGCAAAGACACCACTTTGGATCGAGGGAAGGCTAATTAAGTTAACAGGAAATAAATGAAGTGAAATCCATTGAAGGAAGATCGTAACTCACAGTAACAGAGTAGGTGTAGCAGAGTAGCATCGTCAGCGGCCATGACTTTTAAGTTTTAAACCGAAGAGAGTATAGACTCAGCGACCCTAATGGAGTCCCCTGACTCCGGAGGATGGAGGGAAAGGGATTTTAATGGATCTACAACAGTCAACTCGCTTCGCCTAACATGCGTTAAACAACTCTGTTGCACTTTGAGATTGGAGCCATTATTAAGCTCCATGAATTATGAATGGTGTAGAAGCTAAAAGGATAATATGTGTCAATTGTCTCCTTCTGTAAATTTATTTAATTTCTAAGGGTGAAAGTATGAGAAAGAAACAGACAGGAATGATACGGAAAGATGATGACCTTATGGAGAGGGCATTTTGAGGTTGAAACGACTAATGATTGGCCCTTAGTGGTGGTCCTCTGTTAATTCACCATGAATATTATATGCACTAATGCACAAAATTAAAACCCATCTGTTTCTATTCAACAAACAACTTGATAAATAGAAAACGTCCCATCAACTCATAAAGTTATACTCACGCCAGCTACGAAAGTCCAAACTACATTTGCCACCGAAACCACATCTTCCTGCAGAAAGAAAAGTGAAAGCAGGAGTGATATTTTAAACTCGGACGGCCGGCCGGACCCCACCCCTTTTGTTAGTGCCCAATGCCCACCAATTCTAAGTGCTTCCTCCTCCTTATAAACAGGATTTCACTCATTTTGCACATTTACTTTGTGCATTTCTTACATCATCGATGCGTTTGCAAATTGCATGCTTTACTTGCTGCCGTAGAGAGCCAATAATGTGAGAAACTCATGGTACTGTACCTGCCAGAGCCTTTGCGGGCTTCAATCTCAAGCTAGCTTTGTATGTTTTTCCTATACCTGGCTGGAATCATGTCGGCTATACAACCGGTCAAACAATACACGCATTCTATTAGATTTTATCGAGTCAGCTAAAGAGCTTAATATGAACGTGAAAATCATTGTTAGTTTAATGTAACTACCTTCCATTCCATCTTATATTTAATTTCTCCATTCGTTATAAAAATGGAACTGTCAAGTAACAGATACGACACGACCACATAATTAAGGTGAACAATCAAACAATGACTTCCCTGTTAATTTGCACAGGTATAACTAAGGATCAATGGATGAAATGCACTTGGTAGGCTAGAGGAAATTAAAGCAAAAGGCTGGCTTAAATGGGAAAGCCACGGGTTAGTTGGAGTGACAATGATTTGAAGCGTGACATGAATCAAGCTTGAGAACAAATAATGTACTTAATTTGTATAGGGAACACAGTAGTATATGCTTTCATGCACTATTAAATTTGACAAAGTTGTAAAGCAATTAAGGCGGCAGTAACTCAAATGATTGCCGTCACAAACGACCAACACAGAATAGTTGCCAACCAGATAAAGCATAACTCAGAAAACTTAAAAACAGAAGTTAACTCCTAAGGATTTCGCTGCTTCCACCCTCAAAACAGAAAGAAACTTCGCTTTGTAAATGATTTTCCCCTTCAAATATATACAGCAATAGCATAATTGTTAAAATGACATATATATATATATATTTGGACCTCACTTATTCCAGTTCATGTTTGGGGAAATGCTCGTCTTGTGTAGGATTTTGAATCCTTAATTTCAATTAGTTCGGATGTCTTCAAATTGTTTCTAGTTTTTCTTTATATTCATGTTAACGTTACATATGATGGTTTTAGGCAAAATCAAGTAGCTTGTAGCAGCCTGAAATATTTCCCACACGAAAAGAAAAGTCAATAATAAAGGAAGAGCATTTCCCTGAAATAAATAAATATCACAAATGAAAAGACAATTGCTGCATTTCATGATTGCTTCTGCAATTAGCCACCCTTTTTTGTCTGTCTACTAAACCATTTGCATACATTAACACAAACACGATAGATCTTACCAAGAAAATTACCAACAAATGTCAACACAGAGATGCCTAAAACGAATTTCAGAAATCCTGCGGTGACGGCCACAAAAGACCAGCGTATTTCCATTGCCAAATTTTGTAGCTAAAGGTCTCTTTTATGAAGCTAGCTACCATAATTTTTGAAGGATCATGTTATGTAGGTCAAAGGGTATCATGAGAAATAACAAAATTACCAGATTTGCTGTGTTCTCAATGACCAGAAGCCAAAAAGTTAGAACTTTGAAAGGAATTGGATTGCCAAGGCAAGGCAAGAAATTAGGAAGAGGGAAAAACAGCGACTAAATCTTGCTTTTAACTGTTTGATGGATCCTTAGCTTTCTTACACAAAACAAATATCAGTCACTGGGCACTGAGAGCCATAAGCCTATAACTTTCTGGCTACCACTATTTTTGGTAATGTGGGAGTGGGACAGACAGACAGACAGACAGACTTGAAGCATTATATAAGTCCTCAATTAATAATCCATGCCAATAACTTACTGAGGTTAAACTCCTGTACAACTTTATATATACTCTTATATATCTTCATTAGTATTTATTTTCTAAATATATAGTAGCACGAGACAGAATCTATAGGAATGAATGTCTATTGGTATTTCATGAATGTTTTACTGTAGTTACCCATCGAAACCTCTCCATTTCATCTTTTGCTATCTGATCAAATCTCAAGCCTGAACCGAACTGAACTCAACAGGATACGGCATCAGTGTGTAGTATACCAAATGGAATTTAATTTAGCAGATACAGAAGAATACATAGCTGGCAATACTTGCTGCCAAAAACAACGGATGTATCTATGTATATCATTAACGAATCTTTGAGTGATTGTCTTTAGTTGGTTTGAATGGTTGCGGATGAGCTACTCCCATCATTACACATCAGTGGGGCTAGTGAACGTCAATATCTCGTTGTCACTCCATCCCTCTCTCCAAGGATTGGTTCTGGCCGCTGGAGAATCTATATCTTGCATGTCCAGCACAATGCTGCTGAGTGCACACATACTTTGTAATTTGTTGTTCAATCAATCAACATCCAATTTAACTAATTCAGGTTAATAGGAATGCCGTCATTGGCCAGTTATATATATATATATATATATATATATATATATTAGGCACCATTAATGACATGATCTGACTCTAACATATTTACACTTGAACTTGATAGGCGATTTAATTTCTGTGAATTTAGCGATGAAGGCTGAAGGCTGAAGGGGAGGGCAATCCGCTTAATTAACGCCTTTTTGATTATTTTTCTCACCATCTTCTTGTTTTGTACATAAGGTTCTCTAAAGAACTCCAAATTAATCCATCCATGCAGGCGCAGCATATATGATAATATATGCATGATTAATCCATTTTTTCCCTATTTTTGATAAAAATGAAGCCATGACATGATTGCTTCTTTTCTTTTCTTTTCAAGGGGGATTGATTTCCCCCGAATTTCGAAAGTTCACCTTCACGCTCACTTGCCTCATTGCGTTCTAATGCTATGCTAATTCCTTTCCTAGCTAAGCTAAACTAGCATTCGCAACAACCAAAAGAAAGAAAGATATTTTAACCCAGCTGGTCTCATCTCATCTCATCTGTAGAGTTTAGCTTATTGGTTGGATCACTCATCGGATGTGAAAACGTATGAGGTGAGAGAGTTGGTTGATGATGGAATCATGAAACTAATCAAATCCAAGGCCAAGGCCAAAGCCAAGGGAAAGGTCAACGATAGAGAAGTGAGACACGTGTCAAAAAGCCAATCCCCTTTCAAGCGCTGCCTATAATATAGTGCGGAAAACTTGGAATCCCATAAACATATATAACAGACTTGGTGTTTTTTTCTCTCTCTAACTGGTCCTCCCTTTCCCTTTCCTACTACCATGCTTTGGTTTCGCATTTCTTCTTCTTCTTCTTCTTCCTCTTTTACATTCTAAGCTTTTTCGTTTTCTTGGATCTTCCCGTCTCAATCTCTAGCTTCCTTCATAATAACATAGAGAGACAGAGTGTACCCAACCTGGCAATGGGTCTGCTTTTACTTCCCCACACCAACCAATAAAGTTTCAAACTCGCAAAAAAACTGTTTTTTTTTTTTTTGATACCATACGTCTGGGGTGAATTGAATCTTAATTGAATCTTGGGATCAAGTGCTTCACCATTTGGGCAGTTGTTTCATGCCAAATATGTGCTCTCTGTTACCCAATCTGGTGCTCGTTTTTCTTTGAAAAAAATGGGTTAGTATGCTTTTTTCCTTTTATGGTGGGTGTTGGAGGGGTGTTCAATGGCTCCAGCGACAGATGTATCTCCACATACAACAAAACTAGAAGGTGGAAGCTTCAAGGGCAATTTCAATTCAATGGAGGATGAAAATGATGACACATTGGGGAATTTGAGCCAAATCAATGCTGCCAAACCTCCAAGAAACCTCTCTGCTATGCGCCATTGCACCAGCTCTGCTTGGTTAATTGAACGGGTTAGTCTTATCCGCCTTTTCTTTTTTTGTTTAAGGCTACCGTAGCCTATCTCTTCTTTCAGCATTCTAATCTAGCCCTTTTCTTTTCATTGTTTAAGAATGATATTTATATCCTTAAACAAAATAATGGATTATAGATTGCTTCTGTTTGAATGTCTTGCTGCTTTCCAATAATTGAGCTGTATAATCAAATTTAGCCTGTAAATGTGTATTTAAATGGGATTCATTTTGAGTTATTAGCCTCTTTTTGATCTTCCCCTTGTGTGTCTGTTTACACAATCCTACGGTGGCTTTGAGGTAAAATTCAAAATAAAACATTCACCATCCCCAGTGGATTCTATTGCCACTTGAGCTGATGCAGCGAAAGTTTTAAAACATATTTAGTATAAATAGTTCTCCTTTTGTCGTTGGTGTAGGAATCAGATAAGGCTGCCGTGGGCTTGAAGTCACCACCATCAAGTGAGAATTCTAGCTTTTTACCTGTTTTTCGTTCAGGAAGCTGTTCTGAGAAAGGGCCAAAACAGTACATGGAGGATGAGTTTATATGTGTTGATAATCTCTTTCAATATCTTGGCTCGGCTGCAAACTTCCCTTGCCCAGGAGCATTCTATGGGGTGTGTAACTTTTGTTAGGTTAGAATATTTTTATATCGGGACGCTGCTTTTGTAATTTCATCATGAATGTGGAACTGTTTCATGAGTAGCATTTCTGGTGCACAATAGATGAAATCAATTCATGCTGCAATTGCAATTGCCAAATGAGTCGTTTATATATGTCTTAATCACTTCAGGACGGCTGTTTCACAAACCATTTGCATAAAAATGTCAGATTTATCCTGCAGTAGATCATTTTTTGAAGTAGAAAGAACGGTTCATTGATGCAATGCGCTGAGGTACTGTTTTTCTTATAGGTATTTGACGGACATGGTGGTCTTGATGCAGCATCATTTACCAGAAAGAACATTCTCAACTTTATTGTTGAAGACTCCAATTTTGCAACTGCCACGAAAAAGGCAGTTAAGAGTGCTTTCATGAAAGCTGATCATGCACTTGCAGATGCTAAATCTCTCGATCGGTCCTCTGGCACCACTGCTCTGACTGCTCTCATTTTGGAAAGGTAAGAAACTTAATGCTAATATGAACTTTATTTTAAATAGATCTTCATTCATTCTGCAGTTTGACGTTGATATGGCAACGTATGGCTGCCTTTTGTTTATTAAACTATGGCTTTGAGATGATTCACCTGTAATTGTTTCCGTCAGGACCATGCTTATTGCTAATGCCGGGGACTCTCGAGCTGTATTGGGTAAAAGGGGAAGAGCAATTGAGCTGTCTAAAGACCACAAACCCAACTGTACATCTGAAAGATTAAGAATTGAGAAACTAGGTGGTGTCATATATGATGGGTACCTCAATGGCCAGCTTTCCGTAGCACGTGCTCTTGGAGACTGGCATATTAAGGGCTCTAAAGGTTCAAAGAGCCCCTTAAGCTGCGAGCCAGAATTGGAAGAAATTTTGCTGACCGAAGAAGATGAGTTTTTAATAATGGGCTGTGATGGCCTTTGGGATGTGATGAGTAGCCAATGTGCTGTAACAATGGTGCGGAAGGAGCTGATGCAGCATAATGATCCTGAAAGGTGCTCAAGAGCACTTGTGAAGGAGGCACTACAACGGAACACATGTGATAATCTAACTGTTGTTGTGGTCTGTTTCTCTCCAGACCCACCTCCAAAAATTGAAATTCCTAGATCATATAAGAGGAGGAGTATATCAGCGGAAGGGCTGGATCTCCTCAAGGGTGTTTTGAACAACGCATGAGCCAGAATTGTCTATTATCTTGTATAGAAAATGGAGTTTAAACCATCGGAATTGTCTATTTCTGAATAACTGGTCTCTCCTTCCGGCTAGCTGTGGATAGAAAGAGTTGATGATTTCTTAAATCCTGGATATCTGGTACTTTCTTTTTTTTTTGAATATTTTGGATTTTGAGTCAGTAATGTTTGAGTTGTAGTATGAAACAGGTAATAAGTTGCCTGAATATTGGTTGGGGCAACCTCAGCAAGTTTTGATGTTGGTTTCAGGATTTGATTTGATTTTCAGTGGACAAGCTCAAGGTATGAGCAAGTTTAAGCGAGTACAAGGGACCTTCTTCTTCTATTTTTCTTTGCAACTATTTAGTATTAGTATTAGACTCATAAAGAATATGCAACTCCAGAGTAAGTATTCCACCAAAATGAAAAAGAGTAAAGCTTATATATATAGCATTCTGCTCTGATTTAACCAATCAAAACTTAACTACAAATTCATATCATCTTTATTCATACATAGAGAGAGAGAGAGAGAGAGAATCCAACCCCACTCCATAGTTTTTCTTCTTTTTATATATTTATTATTTTCTGTAAA
>JBBYHO010000008.1:12559501-12594781 GCA_038382025.1 Adansonia gregorii | reverse complement strand
AAATTGCAGGTGCAGATTGAAGAATGATAGCATCGGTTCCTATTTAGATCTCTCAAAAATCCATCAACTTGCAGTCGATTCAATTAGCAGCGGTAGCGGCAGGCGGCTGTCTCTATCTAAGGAGCAAGTGAAACAACATTCCATCTATCCATATTGGATAGAAATCAAACCTCTCATCTCATCCGTCGGAGAAAAAAAGAAGCGCCTCTGCCTGCAACAACTTAACTCGACATACCGAATCTTGTACTGCTACTTTTTCCTCAAAATCTAACATACATCATTCTAGATAGGATATCGGATTTTAGCCCAGATATGGGGTTTGATAAGGAAGCAAGCTCATCTTCGCATGTGCTACAAGTGCCAGCCCTCCCAAGAGAAGACACCCCCCTGTTGGGCCAACCACGCCAGCTCTCTTCCCAGTCAAAGACCTTTGCAAACGTCTTCATAGCTATAGTTGGAGCAGGCGTCCTCGGCCTTCCTTATACCTTCAAAAAAACAGGCTGGCTGATGGGCTCCCTCATGCTCTTTTCTGTCGCTCTCCTAACCTATTACTGCATGATGCTTTTGGTTTTTACTCGCCGCAAGCTGGAGTCCCTCCATGGCTTCTCCAAGATCAACTCTTTTGGTGATCTTGGCTTCGTGGTTTGTGGTCCCCTGGGTCGCTTTGCAGTTGACATCATGATAGTTCTTGCCCAAGCCGGCTTTTGTGTTAGTTACCTCATTTTTATTGCCAACACTTTAGCCTATGTTTTTAATGCTGATAATCATACAGGTATTCTTGGGCTCAGTCCGAAGACTCTGTATCTGTGGGCTTGTTTTCCATTCCAGTTAGGTTTGAATTCAATTGCAACGTTGACCCATTTGGCACCTTTGAGTATCTTTGCTGATGTGGTAGATCTTGGAGCTGTGGGAGTGGTGATGGTGGAGGATGTGTTGTTTTTCATGAAGAATAGGCCGGTGTTGAAGGCTTTTGGTGGTTTCTCTGTATTCTTTTATGCCCTGGGTGTGGCTGTTTATTCTTTTGAAGGAGTAGGAATGATATTGCCATTGGAATTGGAGGCAAAATACAAAGACAAGTTTGGGAAAGTGTTGGCCTTTTGCATGGCATTTATTTCTTTGCTGTATGGAGCATTTGGAATTTTGGGATACTTCGCTTTTGGTGAAGAAACCAAAGATATAATCACTACCAACCTGGGACCAGGGTTAGTGAGCACTCTGGTGCAGCTGGCTCTCTGTATCAACCTGTTTTTTACTTTCCCATTGATGATGAACCCGGTTTACGAGGTAGTGGAGAGGCGATTCTGTGATTCTAGATACTGCTTGTGGCTGAGGTGGGCAGTGGTTCTTGGAGTGAGCTTGGTGGCTCTGCTGGTCCCCAATTTTGCAGATTTCTTGTCACTTGTGGGCAGTAGCATCTGCTGTGCTCTGGGATTCGTGTTGCCTGCTTCCTTTCATTTGATGGTGTTCAAGGAGGAGCTAGGATGGAATGGATTGATTTTGGATGCGCTCATTGTGGTTCTAGGTGTAATTATGGGAGTCTCTGGAACCTGGTCTTCTCTTATGGAGATTTTTGCGTCCAAGGCCTGATTTTTTTCTCTTCTTTTTTTTTTTCCTTCCTTTTTTTATAAGGTCATTTTGATCTACTCCGGGTGCATCTTGGCCTGGTTAGAAAGTTGGATGGACAAAATTCTCTCGACCCTATTGTCCAGTCCAACGTTTGTAATAAGCAAGTTTGCTACTTGCAATTGGCATGTGAACGAAAGAATACTATTTGGCAAACGAAAAAACACCCGCAAGTTACATTGCATTAGAAACGAGTTTACACAAATTTTACTTCCATATCATATACAAACTAAACTAACTATTTGGCAAGAAAAATCGCATAAATCAGTTACTTCACGTCAACATATATCCCAAAAATGAATCAGTACAATGAAGGTATGAAACAGGAAAGAAAAGACATTCGCAAAATTACTCATTATCAGTTACCGTATGTGCATTACACTATAAATGAAAGAATCGAGCCGCCACACATGAGAGCAAAATCTTGACCTAGAAGGCTTAGCATGATAACACAAACAACCGATTTAATTACATATATCTTTTTCACTTCACTAAAAAGCACTCCATTTATTAGAATCGCTCCTCGGAGTCTGACTCTCCAGTGATGTCTTAAATGGCCCAGTTGACCCAAATGGATCAGTATCATCAAATGATGGGAACTCATGACCATGATCAAAGCCTGTAGTGCTTCGCATGGAATCAAACCTTGCCAGCGAATGTCGTGGAGATTGGAGTGTCCCACTGTCGGCTCCATCGTATGTCAACGGAGGGAACCCATAACCATGATCAGAATCTCTTGAGCTGCGAATGGAATCAAACCTATCGAGGGAAGGGGATTGAAAGAATCCACTGTCTTGCACGTCGAATGATTCAAACCTAGAAAAGCTGTCAAATGAGTGATCTTCCGATCCTTCACTAAACCTCAGCTGGGAGCTCCCATAATGATAAGCAGGGGTGCTTGGAACAGAATCATCGAAAATAGATGAGCTTTGCCCCTTGAACAAGTTATCTACATAGGCAGGAGTGCTTGGAACAGAGTCTGCAAATATGGCTGAATTCTTCCCCTTGAACATGTTATCTGCATAGGCAGGAGTGGTAGGAAGAGAATCTGCAACAATAGATGAGCTCTTCCCCTTGAACATGTTATCCTTATAAGCAGGGGTGCTTGGAACAGAATCTGCAAAAATAGAGGAGTTCTTCCTATGGAACATGTCAGCTGTGTAGGCAGGGGGGCTTGGAACAGAATCTGCAAAAGTAAACGGGCCTTTCCCTGGGAACAAGTTCTCTGTTTGGGAGGACTGCGTTCTTATGGGCTTTATATTGAACTCACCAAGACCAAATATAGAGTTATCATCATCACGCTTCTCAGGATCCATCCCCTGCAAAGAAAGTGTTTTTTAGACCAACTGGCAGTTCTCAATACAAATCTTTTCAAGAAACAAACAATATTCACTTGGAAAAAGATTAAAATCAAGACAAATAATAAAACTTTGACATCCAATGAAAGCGATCAAACAACAATATAAGCGATCAAACAACAATATAAACTTTCCTTTGATAAACTAATATGACAGGAAATGGTCCCCTGAGATACTAAACTAAAACCAAAAAAAAGAAAAAAAAAATTGTGGGGATACAGTTTCGGCCAAAAGACTTGAGCAAAATTTTCAATCATAAGTCAACATAATTTTAATTTCCAGTAGAAAACTGAAACATAAAAGTAACTAAGAACACCCATGCTTCAAATGGAGAAAACAGGTTCCATCGCTTGATTCAACTTCCTGCAATCTAATTGGAATGAGTGCTATAACTCACATACCTTGCCACTTACAGTGTCAAAGCCCCAAACTGAATCTGCGTGGTGAGAATCAAATTTGTCCCAGCTAGGTTCATTGAAACTCTTGTTTTCAGAAAATACCGATTCAGCACCACCCTGATCACTGTACAAGTAAAATACCAATGAGTCAAGACACCTTAAACTAAACGTCAGACTTAAAGAAAGAAAAAGGGGGGAAGAAAACCCAAACCCCTACTGTACAATCATGTGGACATTCACAGCTTGCAGAAACAGAGGGAGGAAGAGTAGTTTGAGAACTACATAAAATTTCAAACTGAACAACTCACCTTCTGGATTCTTTAGCAAGAGGTAAGCCATCAGCAACACCTGTTTTCTTGACATGGGGAGATTCATACGGATCACTTGTCTTCTGAGAATGGGAAGAACCATCAGCATCACTATTTTTTGTCACATGCGAATCCTGGAATTCTCGAGGTTGCTTATCTTCTGTATTACTTAGAGCTGGACTTCCAGAAGGACTTTTTGCCACGCTATCCTCACTTTGGTCATTTGCCAAGTCTTTCTCAGGGGTCCGTTCACTTGTGTTGGGAACATTATCTGCGTTAGCATCAGCAGCAGTTGCAGAAGCTGTTTCTTTTTGAACTGGTGAAAATTTTGGTTTTGGAGGGGCTATGATATTTTGTACATCAACAGTGAGCTCCTTTACAAATGAGAATTCTGAAATGAGCATCAAGTGATCATTCATCGGAACTGTACGTAGATTACAAATATTCAGAACAAAGCACCATATCTAATTCTAGACATCATGAGTAACATTATGTTAAGAACATGCAAAGTCCATTATTAAATGCGGTTCATCAAACACTCTAGGTTGGACATCAAAACATACAAATGCCCTACAGGGACATACCTTTGTCTTCAAACTTGTCCCAGTCTCCGTCCCAATCAGCCGCACCTTCTTGGATTCCTGGCTGCCAGCCTTAGAAAAGTTGACAATAAATTGAAAAATCTTTCAGGATATGCTTATATAAAAAATGCACGAGATTAGTTTAATAAAAATCTTCAAAAGGAAAAAAAAAAAAATGTAGTCCTGTTCAGAAAACAAAACCAATTAAAGATATTTAATGAATTAAAAACGATAACTGAGAGAAACCTTGCAAGCATTTTCAGCCAAACAGAGATTAATGCTATAACTGAAATAAAAAAGTGTGACATGATTATATTTGTATCACAACGCTTTACAGAGGCAGGAACTCTCTTGGTAGGAACAATCATAGAATGGGCAGAAAGAAGTAAATTGGTCAATTAAAGCTCAGACTTACAGATAATATATATATATAACACAAAAAGATATTAAGTGGAAATAATACCGAATGGAAGCTCAACCAGTGAAGTTGGTTTAGCACGTAATCCATATTGTTTGCAACGTTCATTAACAGATTTCACTAATTCCTCAAGACCTGATTGTATATGATTAGCACGATCCTGCACAAACCAACAGAAACTATGATCTTACAGACAAGTTTCACAGTCTCCATGACTAAATCTAATTAATCATCATCAGATTATACCTGGACAGAAGCATCCTTATTGTCTCCTTGTTCTAGTCTGAGAACTGCCTGATACAATTCCATTTTCCTCTCCTGAAAGTGCTTGAAGTCAGTCTAAGTGTCTTACAGAAATTTCTAATGAAAACAAAGCACAATAAAAGTTTCAGCCCAAGGAAATTCAAGAATGCCTATGAAGCCAATCACACATGGGCTATCATTCAAAAACATAGAAATTCCTAAATACCTGAATATCACGAAATGTGGACTCCTCAATGGTTAATCTAGATGCTACATCTCCAGACTGCCTGTATTTCTCTTCATATTTCTTTGCCAATACTTCAACCTGAAACACAGAAAATTCAGCTGCCTACCAACAAAAATTCATATTGAAAGTAGAATTGAATTGTGGAACAAGGAAAAAAAAAAACCAACAAAGTACCTCTCGTTTGTCAGCAAAGACTCTTTCTGTAATCTCATTAAGTCGATTTTCGCATCTGCTTTTATACAAAATCTATTGCCAAGTGGCAACAAATGGAAATGAAAGGGGCGTAGAATTAATGGTCTGAAGATCCAACATCAAAGACACCAAGAGATATGCATGTTAACATGAATATGGTTCAAAGGTAATTCCCACCCAAGGCATTCATATGTCTTTAGCAAAGTAGTATATTATAGATTAATATTTGTGTTATTCCATATGGGCCAACCATAGCTGGATTGCTGGAATGATGAAGGTCCTTGCAATCAGTTTTCCAATCATAAAAACAAAGGGAGAATACTCACAAGTTCCTGCATCTTAGCACGAAAGAATTCAGTCTTAGCTTTCGAATCTTGTATCTCCTTTTCCAGTTCTTCAACCTTCAAAAGAAAAAGAAAAAAAGAGTGACGCTGGAGTCATTTAATTTCCAGAAAAGGCAGCCCATGCATTTCGGAGAAAATAGAGCCTCAGAAATAAATTACAATGGTTTATATTATATCACATTTCACAAGCAACTGTAAAGACTCAGTTAGTTAACGGTCTCTCAAAACAGTTAAATGAAGATGCACTATCCAACCTTGAGTGTGACAGACTTAAGCACAAGATGTAGTCATCGACAGCATTGATAGGGGAAAACAAAGAACAAAAATAGAAAATGTCATTGAAATTAAATACAGAACATCTCAAAAGTGGTAAATGGTGTGGGTGTCGGAGCATGTGTGTGTTGTTGCTGTAGGGGTTTGTTAGAATAAATTCCACATTTGCATGATACTATAACATATCAAGTCACAGAGAAAAAGATGAAGTGCCTTTTTATTTGCTTCTGTTGTCTCTTTGAACTTTAAGTTAAGAGAATCTTGCTCATCTTGGCTAAGTTGATCTACAAGGTTCTTTTCCAGTACTGGAACCTTGGACTTTAGCTGAGTGGGCAGCACCTGTGTATCAGTCTGAGAAACCGGCACTGGCCTTTGTGGCCTTCCACTTGCAGAAGGTAAAGGAGGCCGCGAAGCACTAATAACTTGTGGTTGCTGGAAGCCTATTGGAGATATTTTGGTAAGGGGAGATGACCCGTGAAGAAAAGTATGGAAAAGCAAAATACTGCATAAATACGACAGAATAGAACACGATACCAAGAGCAGGTCCCCAAGCTGCATTTCCATGTTGAGCTGGAGGATGACCTGAGGTGGACAATAGAGTTCCATCAGATATGATAATATTTGGGAGCACTGAAGGAAGAGGGCGACCTTCTCTATAGCGTTCAATCAAATACAGAGCAGTACAAAACTCTCTCAAAGAAAGCATGCTGTCATTATCTTGATCAGAGAGGTCCCACACCTGCTTTAAGACCTCTGAAATACCAAAAATAATATCAAAATGACCATCGTGTCATAAGGTGGCACAGCAATCGCCTTCTAAAAGAAACACAAAAATGTTTATCAATGCATAAGAAATACAGTATTTTATAAAGAATTGCATCCACTAATAAGATTTTAGAAGGGAATGATGAAAGGAAGCCACAAAAGTTGTTCAAGTAAAATAATGAAAGAAAAAGGCATAAAAAGAATTTAAATAACATTGACCAAAAGAACTGAGTAGGTTTCAACTACGTATCTTTTTCAACACTTTTTCATTGGAAATATTTTATTAAACGGTTTCAAAACTAACTCGATGCATATGAAAAAAAACAAATCATTGAAGATTGATGTTTTCAATGATTTGCCAAAGAACACCTTAAATCAAGTACATCTCCAACAATAAAAATTTATTCATGTAAACCAAGGATATTAGGTTATCTTTAGAATGAGGGAGACAACAAATTAGAAGAAAAAATGAACATATATACATATACATATACATATACATATATATATATATATATATATATATAGAGAGAGAGAGAGAGAGAGAGAGAGAATTAACAATTCTATAAACTACTATTAGAAATGAAAGAGAGAACAAAGCTATTTGAACAGAAAAGAAATCTTGTTTAATTTCATTTCACCAAACTTCTAATGATTCTGGCCTTCTTTTTATCTTTTCCCATTTTTTCCTTCTTAAAATTAAATATAACCTATTGTAACACTTGTATATTTAATGAATACAAAAGTTCGGCATTTGAAATTAATTGTGATAAAGGACAATGATATGGATTTACATTTCGTAGATCAGTAGTAGAATTTTTATCATTTTCACAACCACCTACCTGCCTAGCATGTGTTTAAGAAATCATGCAAAGCAATTTTTAATATTTCTTTATTCTTCATTTAGGAGATTTCAGGTGAAAGAAAATACTGCACAAACTCCGCTTCTCTCTAACCTATTGGCTTTGACCCTATTACTTCACATAAACTCTTGTTTCCCTTGATGTCACTATCTTGAATTTCCTTTTTCATTTTTTAGCATGTTTTTTCACGGTTTCAACAAGGTTTTGAGTTCATTTGAGCAGTTAGTACCAGCCATAAAATCATCAAGACACTAAAAAATATGTTTCAACGTTTCACAAGGAGACATTCACTCCACATAATCTCAGAGAACAGTTAGCTGAGAATAGAGGTAATTTATTGATAGTACTTTGAAGTCATATCAATTGATCAGTTACAATAATAAAATAGAATCTCATCCTTAGAAGTATAGATAGTTTATAAAATGATGACTAGCTCTCCAAAAAAGCAACTTAGTAATCAACCAGTTATATTCATGCAGAGATTGCATAATTTAATACGCTATCACCAAAGGATTTCAAAGAAAAAAAAATGTTTGACCAACATAATTGAGCTACCAGTAGATAAACCAAAAGCTGACAATAAACCACTCATAGCCTACCTCTTGGGAGCCTCCAGCTTAAGAACAGACTGCGGGCTTGATCACCAGTAATTTTTCCATCTCTATCAGTGTCAACTTGTACAAATACCTTTGTATACTTTTGTATATCAGATTGAGTCATCTTTGGCCACAGGGGCTGAGACTGAGTTGATTGACTAGAAGCCAGGTTCCCAGGTCCAGCAGGATATCCATTTGAACCAGAAGCAGCACTGCCTTGAACTGCAACCTGTTGGTTCTGTTTACCTGTTGGATGACCTGGATGATACTGACCACCCAAATGTTGTTGAGAAAGTGTACTCTGGAAAGACTCGGTTAGGCTTGGCTTTACAGGGGTATGGGGCCCCGAAGCTGAAATTGAGGCCGTTGAGACAGTTGAGCTAGTTGCAGATGCTGTCGTTGCCAAAGAAGCTTGCTTTGATTGCGATGAATTTGTAGAGAAGAAATCACGAAAAAGGGAGTCAGACACAAACCCATTTCTTGAAACCGCCAATGCTTGAGGATCCTTTGCTGCTAACTGGCTGGATGGCGTGGACGAATCTTGCTGTTTTAGAGTGGTAGAGGATATATTCCCAGGGATTGCTAGCGGTCCTGGTTGCATAGGAGGTGTCAAACCAGAAGATGTCAGTCCAAATCCATCTTGGCTTGTAGAGGGACCAATACCTTGGTTATGAACACCAGCTGTGAGGCCACCCGAGCTTCCACTTTTCCAATTAGTTGAGGAGTTCGAAGTTGGAAGACGAGGACCCACCACTTTACTTCCCATCAGCATGCCTTGTGCTGCAAGAACTTGTTGTGTTTGTGATGAAATACTGGAAGGCATTGAGTGGGTTGGCCTCATGACCTGGTTTTGCTGTGATTGGAAATACTGCTGATTTACACCCACATTGCCGAGGCCAGGTGTCCCAGGAGTTCCTACATTAGACTGTGGTGTAGGTGCAGCAGCAAGGTTTATCTGAGGAGCAGGAATTTTAGCTGAAGCAGGGCCATACAGTGCAGCCTTTACCATATCTGGTGTTAACTCTCGCTTACTTTGTGCCACAGTTACAAGTTTAAGGGCATTATAAAATTCTTGTCTACCAAGATAACCTAGTTTCTTCTGGTCAGCATGCATCCAGACCTGCAAACAGATTGAGTGCAACAAAAAAAAATATGTTTCCTCATACTAAACCAAAGAGATACAAGAATTCCACAAAAGCAAAAGCAACATAAAACAATCTACTGAACCCCTAGAAGTATTAGTGTACCAGTTCTTTCCAAGCGTTACACTGCTGAACAGCATTCAAATGTGCTCCATATAAGATTTGAACAAAAATGATACTTAAGTTGAAGAGCAAAGATAAAGGCCTTAAGTAGTGGATCATCCACAATATTAATACAAACTAAAGAAGCTTTTACTGCAATGGTTGTGCTATTTAGTTTCTCTTGCACCATCTGAAAGATATTTCAGAGCTTATATTTAATGAAAAAGGTAATTAAACATCAATTTCATCTGAGCAATCTCCGAGAGTTCTAAGGAAAGACAAAATCACCAAAATTTACGAATTCAAATCAGATTGAATCGTTAAGCTTAGTGTAAAGCATATGTCAATTCCGTGTTCTTCGTTCTCCCTTTATCTCAATCACCGGACATTAACCAACATCCAGAAGCAACAAATGGAATAACAACTGAATCGAAAAAAGAAGTGAAAATAACCAATAACCAGTTAACCAATTGATTAGAGCTGAATCTGATATAGTCGAAAATGTCAATAGTTAATAGCACCTAAGCCTAATTAAAGAGGAAGAGTCTAAAGATGGCGGAATGAAGGAGTGGAATCTGATCTACGCTTCTGGAGATGCCAAAGAAGAAAGTTTAAGTAATCATTTGTAGGAGAAATAGAAAAGGAAAGAGGGAAATGACCTGAGCGAGAACGTTTCTGGGCAAATGGGAGCCTTGAAGAAAGGCAACAGCCTCGTCTCCACTGATCTGGCCATCGCCGTCCAAATCAGCCTTCCTAAAATAAGCATCGAACAGATCGGTGTTGTTAGGAATATGGTTTTGCGGTGCCATTCATCAATTTGCAGCAAGTCGGAATCTTTATCCAGTCACCGCCAAAGCTGGAATTTGAAATTCAATTAAAATCCATGATTAGAGGAAACAAAAAACGTAAAGACAATCAGATGGGAAATGGATCCAAAAGCATAGATCATCCAGTTCCACGGTCGAAACTTGAAAGGACGATGCCAACAACAAGGAGAGTGACCTGCTTCCTTTCTTAATTCTTAGCACCGGAGAAAATCAGAATTTAAAAGGAAAAAAGAATAAATAAGAGCATCAGCCAGCCAGAAAGTAAAGCTGGCCACGTAAGTTTTAAGACGGATAGTAATAAGGTATTGATTGATTTTGAAATTTGATGGGTTAACTAATTAATTAAGGGGCAAGCGACGTCGTTTTGTTTTTATTGATTTGATTGATTTTTTCAATTCAGTTGCAAGCGATTTGAATAATCGTAGTATGGTGAGGTGAGATGGAGTGGAGTGGGGTAATCGTGGTTTTGGTTTTGGAAGGTGGGTGGTGGCACTGCACTGGCAGATGAAACGAAGTCCTCCAAACTGAGACAAAATAGCGCTGCATCACCTACCTACCCTGACCCTCCCTCGCCGCCATCACCCAAATGCCCAATCGCCCATCGCCCAAAACCCACATCTTCATCATCCCATACCCACATGGCCACACTCATAGCCATAGTGGCGAAGCCAAGGAAGAGAGGCTAAAACCATGATTTCCTGAATCCCCGCACCTCACTTTATTTGTAAGTTCAAATGGTTACGGGAATGGATGGTCAATTCTCAAAGTTAGAAACCCAGAAAACAATAAAAAAAATATTTAAAAAAAAGGTGGGGAGGCGCATCCATACCACAGCACAAGACACCTGTTGCATGCTTTGCATTCTTTCTTTTCAAAACCACAGACGAGTTAACCTTCCCCCCCCCCCCCCCCCCCAAAATAGAAATACATTTAAACAAAAAACACACACACACACACCCAACAAAGGAAAGGAAAGGAAAGGAAACAGAAGGCAAGTTAAAAAGGAATTGAAGGCAACAAAATCGCCAAATAAAAGCCATCAAAAACGTGAAAACAAATTCCGTTTTAGTTTTTTTTCATTAATTTCCTCAAAACAGAAAGAGAGAGAAAGGACGAAAAGGTTGATCCAATCAGATGTCGTGTTCTTCATCATCAGGGTCGGAGGAAGATGACGAACGAATCGACTCCTACAGGAAAGGAGGATATCATGCCGTGCGGATTGCCGATCCCTTCGCTGCCGGTCGTTACATCGCCCAGTGGAAGCTTGGATGGGGTCAGTTCTCCACTGTATGGCTCGCTTACGATACTCAATCCTCTGTAAGTTTCTCTTTCCCAGTTATTATTATTATTATTATTATTATTATATCTCTAATTTTTTTAACTCTTTCTTCCCCATCGTATTTATCCCGAGACGAGTTGAATTCATGATTATCTTATGCTTTTATGATCTGGGTCTTAATCGTTTTTAATTTTTGTTTATTCTGAATTTTACTTCCCTTAGAAGTGATCCTCATTATTAATGATAAACTTGTTGAATGTATATAACAACAATAACAGGTAAGTGGATATCCCTTAGATTTTCTGGAGTAGTATGATTGTATTATCTGAAGCTTCTTTTTTTTCATTTTAAATCAGAAATATGTTGCTCTAAAGATTCAGAAAAGCGCCCAACAATTTGCACAAGCAGCACTTCATGAGATTGAGGTCCTTTTATCAATTGCTGACGGTGACCCCTCAAATTCCAAGTGTGTGGTGCGCTTGATTGACCACTTTAAGCACATTGGCCCAAATGGGCAGCATCTTTGCATGGTACTTGAATTCCTTGGTGATAGCTTGCTTCAATTAATCAGGTTTAACCGTTACAAAGGGCTTGAATTGAATAAAGTTAGAGAGATCTGCAAATGCATTTTGAGAGGTCTGGATTACTTGCATGGGGAGCTTGGTATAATCCACACTGACCTAAAACCTGAAAATATTCTTCTCTTTTCCACGATTGATCCTACGAAGGATCCGGTTAGATCTCATCTTACTCCAATTCTTGAAAGGCCTGAAGGAGGCACCCTAAATGGTGGATCTACCATGAACATCATTGAAAAAAAATTGAAAAGGAGAGCAAGAAGAGCAGTTGCTAATATATCTGTTAGAAGAGCTTCAATGGGGGGAGCAGCTCCAAAATCTGCTAGATGTCTTGATGGGATTGATATGAGGTGCAAGGTTGTGGACTTTGGAAATGCATGCTGGGCTGGCAAACAATTTGCTGAGGAGATTCAAACAAGGCAGTATAGAGCTCCTGAGGTCATACTTAATGCTGGGTATTCCTATTCCGTTGATATGTGGTCATTTGCTTGCACAGCCTTTGAGCTCGCTACTGGTGAGATGATGTTTGCCCCTAAAAGCGGACAAGGTTATAGTGAAGATGAGGTACAACTGTTATATGCATCACGCTTTCAAAATGTCTTTACAGTCCTTGCTGACTGCCTTGTCATTTTCCTAGTTTTTGCATGGTACGTGTTAGGAAATAGAAATAGAAACTAAGGCAAATAACGAAAACAAGTCATTCTTTTAAGTTTTTTATTTTGCTGAGATGATGCTTGGTCAGGATCATTTTTGTTCTTACACCTATTTGTTTAGGTATTCTACATGCGTTGCAGCTGAGAGAGTAGAGTTTTTATCCTCCTCGCTCTCTGATCCTTCCTGCCACTATAGCTGTGATTTGCTTTCCTTTCTTCTGTTTGCCATCCCAGAAAAAGCAATAGAAAAGAATGTGCTGAGTAGAAGACGGGCCTGCATCATAATAATCCTGTTGTTTTTATTTAAGGCAAATCAAATAAATTATATATATATATATATATATATGAAGTGTCTCGTGGTTCTAGTAAAGGCACTTCTTTGTTCTTTGATTAGCATTTATTATGAATATGCCAACTATTTTTTATTTGTTATATTTGTGGGTTGCTATAGTAATAACGACCTTGTAGATAAAAAGAGAAAAAGACCACTGGGAATAACATTTTTCATTCGGTTGTTTCCAGGATCACCTTGCTCTCATGATGGAACTTCTTGGAAAGATGCCTCGAAAGGTAAAATTATTTCTGTATTAATGTCCTTTCCTATTTAGAAATTATTCTGATAGCAAATTTTGTTGTATGCTTCTGTGAGCAGATTGCCATTGGAGGAGCTCGCTCAAAGGATTTTTTTGACAGGCACGGGGATCTGAAGAGGATTCGTAGGCTGAAGTTCTTGCCACTTGATCGATTGTTGGTGAATAAATACAAATTCTCTGAGAGTGATGCTCGTGAGTTTGTAGAGTTTCTTTGTCCTCTTCTTGATTTCTCACCAGAGAAGCGACCAACTGCCCAGCAGTGTCTGCAACATCCATGGCTCAATCTCAGGAGCTCAGGTCAGAATGAGATGCATGGTAAATCAGACACGGGTGCTGGAATGCGCAACCTTCAGATTTAAGGTGGCAAGTGAGGGATTAAAGATGTCGGCGCAGCCGCATCATTTTCATGTCCCTACCTCCACCTGAACGACTATTGATTATGTTTTTATTTTTATTGGTTTGTGACATTTTTAATAAGATCCAATTTTTTGATTAATGGTTAACTAAATGTAAAGTAATAACTATTGCGAGGAAATGACGTGGGCTGAGGGAAGTCTAACTGTGATGACAGAAAATAGTGCCACTTGTGTTGCATAGTGTGTTTATTCACATGTTTTAACTAATACCTACATATCATTATTAGCAGTAACACCGTAATCAATTAATTACCTGCTATTCAGCAGAAAGTTTTGATCAGTTATGATTCACGTGTAAGTGTTGAATCCCCCTTTTTTTTTTTTGGTGATATCATGTCATGTATAAGTGGAAGATATTGAAGATCAACCTGCAGGCTGATCAATGATTTGTGCTTTGGGCTACCTTGCGATTCTTGAAATGGAAAAGGGTGAAATTTGGGAGGAGTTTGAATTCAAAGATTACTTGATACCAAACCGAGTACCAATCAATAGACTTAAAAAGCATTGGTCTCAGCTGCGGGCTGTAGTTCATAGGTTGGCAAGAGCAATCCGCTTAGATAAGAATACTGGTTAGGCTTTATCACGGGCCAGGGTAGGCTACATATTTTAAAAGTAAAAACTGTCACCTATTAATATCTAGTTGGAATGACAGTTTTCAAGCTTCTTATTTATTTTTCCCGGATGAAGTTCAGTAATTATCGGTTAACTTTGACATGTACACGCTCTGTCGTTTTTTGCCATTGAAAACTTTTCGACTTTCTGTTCCAAAACTTGGGATACTGATGTTATTTTAAACTTCTTTCGCCAAAAAAAATAAATAAAATTAAAAAAGAAACAAAAAAGGTAAGTACGAGGATTACATGGCTGATTGTATTGTAATAATAGTGACAAAATTATGGCCATAAAAGGAAAATGATTCTTCCATGTCAGTCTACTCTACTGCCTTCTATCACTCACTGATATTCACTTTACAATAAGTGGCGTTGCTTTTAATGACACCTTTTATCAGAAGTTTTTTATCCATTTAACGGTGAAACAGAGGGTTTTTTTTTTTTTTTAATTTTAACTGTAATTGGTTGCGTTCTCTTATCAGCAACTCGAGAGTTTCATGCAAAGCCGAAAAGAAAATCCTAGCTCAATGTTTTCCATTTAAAATAGTTGCCGGGAAAATACAATGCAAAGGTGAGATTGCAGATCAGCCCATTTGCTGCGGATGGATATCGAAAATGACAAGTGGTCTTATTACATCCAGCCCAAAAAAAGGCACACCCGATTGTGCAACACCCGCCTCCAACCATTCTTTTCACCCGCAAAGAGGATCAGGGGCCCACACTTTTGGAATAAAGAACAAGTCCACTTATGAGAAAGTGTCCCTAATTTCTAAACCCAAAACAAATCCTATCTCTTTCCAATATCGGACACGCGACTGCGACAGAAGCTTGTCCGCAGATGATATTTAAAATCGAGAAAATAAAGAATTTAGCCAAACTTAAGCTTTGATAACAAGGTTCATCTACTCCTGTTTCGTCTTTGGAATGAAAGAGTATCAATGAAGGCGAAGCCAGAGTCTCCCCGGATACAAACTGCTTCAATCATCATGGAGTTTATGTACTACATTCAACTATTAAGAGACCTACACAGACAATTGGCGGGGCCCTTCTCTTACACTACCTATAGACAAGACTCTTTAACAAAAAATCCCAATTTTGGTAAAGCATAAAAACATTTCACAATCACAGTATGGCCTGAAGCAGAGTAGCACACATGCCATTAACGACATCTCCGAGTAAAACCAACCACAAAAAAACGAAGCAGTGCATTAGTTCGGTTAGCAACTGTCAGCAGTTCCAAGATAAACTCCAGACAAAGATTTCTCAATTCATCAAAATTACAACAAGGTAGTGAGGATAAAAAAAAAGAGGCAAATCCTTTCTTAACAAGATCAATCATCGTCTGTAATAGAAGCGCCATTATTAGCTGATTGATTAGTAGGTGTATAAATTTTTCCGCAACGCCATCCTTCATTAAACTTGTAAGATTATGAGAGGGTTTCTGTTTCCATCAATAATGCATCTAATAATCAACAAAAAGAATCCCATACATCCATAATTTAAAAGATGGAGAACAACCATAAAGAAAATAGATGAAGGCAAAACAAATAATGAATCAACTGCTGGAAAGAAAAAACAATCCCATGGTCATTAAAGTTTTAGTACATCTAGCATCATCCAAGAAAGCAGGATGAATATGCAAAAAATTAACAAGGAAACATCTAAATTTATTGCATTCCTCTTTATCTCAACTTCAAATATAGCTATCACTTTGTGCAGCAAGCACCACTGGTAGAGCGTAGAGGCAAGCAATTGAGCATTCAATTATACATTCTGTCAATTCAACTTCATTACAAAAACCAGAAATGAGCAAAAAGATAAATGGAGTAAAGTCATTCCTAATTTCCTATAAAGAGAGAATTACGAATCTCACCTCAGCTACTAACTTCAATCATTAACGCCACCCTTATAAGAACAGGATTTGAACATTATGATTGCATGACTTTGTTTTGTTTGATACATGCAGGGGCCTTGAAATCCTGGCATTTCCACATAGGTGTACCTTCAATTGAAATAACACCATCAGCAGAGGGCTCCAAAGAAAACAAGGGCTTAACAGCAGCAGTAGAATTATCCATGTTCTTTTCAATCAATGGAGAGCTCTTAGTAATCATCTCTTCCTTGGGATTCACTCGATCCCTTAAGGAACAAATGCTTAAGGAGAGCCTCTTTGTCTTCATTCTTCCCCTCTTTTTACCAGGGGTAACATCCTCACAAGCTTTTTCCTTTGAATTATTCGATTCTGCTTCACCATTATCCAACTCCGATTGCCCAGATTGTTTGCATTTAGCACCCCTTGCCTCTACTTTAACTGACTCCTCCATGGAGTCCACAGAATCAATTTCACCTGCTATAGTACCTCCATTGCATGTAGAAGATGGGCTTTCTCCCAATACTATACCCCCATTCGAAGCATTTGTTTTCTCAGGATTTGGAGAGCTCTTAGGCCTTTTATGTTTATGACCTCTCAATTCAGAAGTTGTTGAATTCTTTAAGATTCTTGGGGAACTGTTGATTGCTCGGTGCAATCTATGGGCCAACTCTTCATCTGTCCTAGGATTCTCAATTGGTTCCTTTTTTTTGTATAAGAGTTGAACTGGGACATGTTTCTTGAGCTTATTCTTTTTTAGGTATCTGTCCTTACTTACTGTGTCTTCAGAAAATGTTGCTACCATGTCCAAAGCACTCTTAGCTGCAGCAACAGCTTTAGCTGCAATTGCAGCCTTCTCTTCAGCTGCAGCTCTGGCAGCCTCTGCAGCTTTAGCAGCGGAGATAGCTGCTGCTCTCGAGGCCTCCAAAATCTCCTCAGGAGAAAGATTTGGGTTATACAAATGGGAACTCACCAATAAATTTTTAAGGTGGGCATTAACATCGCTTGAAGAAGTAGAAGGTGAGGGCAAGGATGAGGGCGAGGGTGAAGGGGAAGGCGAAGGAGGAGGAGATGAAGAGGATGACGCAAATGCGGGCTGATCCGAAGCGCCATTGGCATTTGAAGCCTGTTTCTTAAATCCTGCAAGCAGGCGCTTCCGAGGAGGCAGAAGGACATCAGCATCCAAGTGATTGATGTCACAAATGTTAGCCTCCATCAATATCCCTCTTCGAATTTATTAAAATCTGAAACACCAAAGCAAGGAGTAATTGTCTACAAAAATAATCCAACCGGTCCATTCAAATCTAGTCTAAAACATCAATAATCACAGATTCCCAGTATTAAATGGTAAACGAAATACAGAACTAAATCTGAATTCTCAGCATAGGAATAATAATAGTAAAATCTCAGGAAATCCAGAAAATTTAGGAAAGAAAAGCATAGATTTAAAAAGTTGCATAACTTCAGGCGGTTCCAATAGATAAATCGGAATTCAAGGATGTTTAACCTGACGTAAACGACATAAAGATAGAAATTTGAAAACCCTACCCACAGATAGCTTGCGGTAAAATCAAAAGAATAATAAAGATAGAAAGTCAACAAAAAGATGATCAAGCAATGAAAATGAATAGCCAAGTTGAAGATTCAAGTTGTAATAGATGGCATGAATGAGAACAACAAAATCAAAATGTAAAATTGGGGGAATGATAGGAGGAAAAGAGAGAATTATAGGAAAGAAAACGTAACGTGAAGCGAAAATGGGGAATCAGAAGCTTTGATTGAATGAAATTATGAGATGTAAATGAAAACAGAGTAAATTAAAAAGGATGAATTATGATTGAATACCTGATCATGTATGCGGGGGGTTTGCTGGTTGGTTGGTGCAACAGAGAAGAGAGTTCTTGTTTGTTTGGATTGCAGAACAAAAAAAAGAGAGAGAGAGAGAGAGAGATGAGTTGAGAAGAAGGCAATTAGGGTTTTTTTTGGTTGTTTTCTTATTTATGTTATCATTATTATAGGTATATATATTAGTGTTAGTTTTGAAGGAGAGAGAGAGAGAGAGAGAGGGTCCAAGGAAAGGGAATAAGGAAAAACGAAGATCTTGTGTCGTGTTACTAATTACTAACTGATTTATCTAAATTATAATAATAATATATACTTAATTAATACCAAGACAGTAATACTGGTGTGGCCCAGCCCAAGACAGCCGTCCAAACTGAAATGCGAAACCAATGCATGCAATAAACCCTAAACCTTCTATTCTCAACTCCGGTAATGTGAGGTAAGGTAATCTCAAAATCTACTTAATTCATTAATTAAAGTAGCTTCTGCAAATTTGTTTTCTTCGTGAGCAAACCGCTTTTCTTCCAAAAGGTTTTCCCAACCCTAATTTGGTCCAAATTCCTTGTTTTTCCTATTAGGATTCCTGTCCTGAGGCGCTCTTTTTTTTTTTTTTTTTTTTTTGGGAACTTGAAGCGGATTGGATTTGATGCGTATGTTTGTGTAATTTGTCATATAAGTTAGGTTAGGTTGGAATGGGGAGCATTAAGCCCTTGCCAGAGGCTGTTCGTAGTACAGTGCGTTCTGCCATTATATTGTTTGACCTCACTAGGGTTGTGGAGGAGCTCATTTTCAACAGCCTTGATGCTGCTGCTTCAAAGGTATTAAATTTCGACAAATAACTAATAAGTAATCTCTACGACAAGAAATGTGTGTTATGAATTGTGGTTTCTTTATTGTTTCAGGTGTCAGTCTCTCTAAGTGTTGCAAGCGGCTACGCCAAAGTGGTGGACGATGGTAAACACTATCATGCCTTTCGTTGCTAAACCCTTTTACCTAGTGCTGCAGCCATTTGCCTTTAATGCTTAATTTGCCTTGCTTATATGATTTCAGGATCTGGTATATCTCGGGATGGATTGGTGTCCTTGGGAGAAAGATATGGTCAGCTTCGTAATATACTTGTTCTTTCTGCCTTTTCTTTCCTTTATGTATTTTCGTCAATGGCCTTAATTTGTTTTCACTAGCTCACAATGCATGCTTCGTTTCTCTTATGCACTGCCAGTAACATCGAAGCTTCACCATCTGAGTGATTTGGAGGCTGCCAGCAGGAGCTTTGGCTTTCGGGGAGAAGCACTGGCTTCTATATCTGACGTAGCTTTGGTAGAAATAATAACAAAAGGTTATGGAAGACCAAATGGATATCGCAAGGTCATTAAGGTATCTACTGTGACTATTTTGTCATAAAATTCGTTTTTCCTAGCTATTCATTTCTCTTTGGGCGGCAATTAACCTTTCCTCATTCTTTGTTTACAGGGATCCAAGTGTTTGTATCTTGGAATTGATGATGATAGGAAAGATGTCGGCACGACAGGTATGACATTATTCTCGCCTCTGCATTTCTTAGCACACTTGCATTATTACTTTACTTGAAGTTCTATTCATGCGTTTTTAATGTTGAAATCCCTTTGCGTGTTAGATAAATGTGTTTTCCTCACTTTCTAAAAGCTTTTGAGGTTTAGCCTTAAGTGATCAGAAGTGACTCTAGCTTTGAAGTTATAAAAAAAATAAAAATAAAAATAAAAATAGTAATCAGCTAGTTAATCTTAAGTACTATGGGATGACTCTGACAGGAAAAGAACTCCTTCTGTCCAGGTTTTCTTTTCTTCATTTACTAATGTGTTGATTCCATGCAGTTATTGTGCGTGATTTATTTTACAACCAACCTGTTCGGAAGAAACATATGCAATCGAGGTTTGTCTTTTTAATCTCCAATTTCTTGCTAAACTGGTTACACATTGTGATATTACTACTGAACATAACTGTTCTGCTCTGAATTGATGCACCTGTGATTTACAATGCTGACTTTGAAGCCCTAAGAAGGTTTTGCACTCTGTCAAAAAGTTTGTATTCAGAATTGCCCTTGTGCACCCAAAGGTTTACTTCAATCTTATTGATGTTGAAAGGTATGTTCTTGTTAAATTCTTAATTGGAGCTCTGTGATTCCTATTGTTTTTCTATTTTTAACCTTATTATTTGTTGAATTAAGTGAGGATGAGCTTCTCTGTGTGCATCCTTCCTCTTCCCCTTTGCCACTTTTGATGAGTGGTCTTGGGATAGAGTACTGTGCCTGTCTGCAGAAGCTGAATGCTAATGATGGTTCCCTCAAGCTTTCAGGTTACATATCTGGTCCTTTTGATGGTTTTGCTTTTAAGGTAGAATAATTATTTTGATTACTGAATAAGTATCTTTATAGCTCTTATCTTCTAGATCCTTTCTTTTGATATTTTGTTCTTTGCTGGCAGGCCTTTCAATATGTCTGTATCCACTGAATATCTGAGACCATTATTTGGCTAGTCAGTATGAAGATATTGTATATTGTGAATGTAGTTTTGGACCTTCACAATGTCAGATATCAATTCAAGGTTTGTCTGCAAGGGTCCCATTCATAAGTTGCTGAACAACTTGGCCACTAGTTTCGAGTCTTTATATCCTGAGAAGGCTAATAACCGGATCAAGAAAGGAAAAAGGAGTAGATCTCAAGTGTTTCCGTCCTACATAATGAATATCAGTTGCCCTCCATCTTTCTATGATCTAACCTTTGAACCATCTAAGACATATGTTGAATTCAAGGTAACATTCAGTCTAATTATGAAGTCTGATTTAGTTTGCATTGTATTTGTTGGAGCATTCATTTTACGAGAGGAACATTGTATCGCATCTAGTTCAAAATCATGTTTATTCAAAACATTTGAGAACTACTTTAAACATTTTTTATGATTTCAGAACAAACTGGGGATTGCATGTTTCTATTGTGTTGAAGTATGGACAGAATACTAAATAATGCTGTCCATAGTGTAATGTCATATTTGGCCCTTGTAATTTACCAAACCTTAAAATGTAGTTTGGTACCTCTACTTTAACATGTGTAATGTGGTGCATTTACAATAATTCTATGTGATAATCTAGTACCAGAGGTTAACAATGTTAGCTGCGGCAGCTGACAAAGCCTTATCGAATCATGTTGATACATGGCAAATAATGTCATATGTCGTAGTTTAAAAAAATGTAAAAGTTTCAATGCATATATATACATATCTATATATTTTTTTTACTTTTAAAACTTTTTCTTCTTTCTCTCTCTTCCCCCTCTCTCACCCAATCTGTCAACTTTCTGGCTGAGCCCAGTTAGATACTGGCTGGATCTAGCCAGAGGAGATCAGAATGCCGCTATGGGTTTGGCCAGTTTCAAGCTTATTCCAGCCTGCCAATGCAGGGTCCAGCCTTCTTTGCCCATTATTGGTTGGATTTGGCCTGAAAGTCGGTAGATAGAGGAGAGAGGGGAGGTGAAAGAAGAAAGAAACAGAAAAAAAAGAAAAAAAAAGAAAAGAAGAATTAATTTTTTTGTTTTTTGAATGACATGTGAGCACCTGGTAGCGCCATATGTGCATTTTAATATAAATTCAAATGATGAAATCGCAAGAGGATTTGGCAAGAATGTGGCACGTCTCCTCATGTGATTGGATGACAACCATGTTATCACATTACTTAACGATGCACACTTGTAGACGAATGATAGTGCAGATACTGAATTGCACACTTTTAAAGTAGAGGTACCACATTGAAAAAATTTTTAAAGCACAATGGCCAAATATGACATCATTCCTTAAAAAAATATGTGACAGGGTGTATGGTGATGGAATGTGCACTTAAATCTTCACTTTCCTATGTTTATACTCTTTATGCAAGCATAATAGGATTGAAACATTATTAATTTGTGTGGTTGCCTTTGAAAACTAATGTATGTAAAGCCATGATTCAATTTTCACATATTTAAATCCCAGTGATGATGTTATTTTGGCCTTTTAATTGTAACTTGAAATGTTCGACTATTCGGAATTCAGAAAGTTGTTAATTCAGCAGCAATATCTCACTCCTCTCTTTCCGTTGCTACCTTGCCAGGATTGGAAACCTATATTTACCTTAATTGAGAAGGCAATTCAACACCTGTGGAGGAAAAATATTAGTTGTGGTATGCGCTCAGCCATAAAAACTGCTTATTATGATTGTATTTTATAATGACTCCTGAAGATATCAATCTATAATCTGTTTCTTATCAAATCCTTTAACTCATGCAGCTAATGGATTAGGAAAATCTGAAACCCTGAAGGAAGATAACAACATTTTATATGTGGCAGAAGGTGTCCTTCAATATGTTTTTTCACAGACACTTTCTTTTGACATTGATGTGAATTTATATATCCAATTATGCCTTCATAGAAAGTTATTGCCTTTTGCAATGCTATCGCTCTTGCATTCTTCATTTATATTTCAACCTTCTGTTCTGCAGGTGTTTTTGATGAAGTAGCATCAATGGACTCGGAATTTGCAGTAAGGAACAGGACTAAAAAATATCAACAATCTTCTTCATTAGACAAGCTAACCATAGATCATTTGTTTCTTATGGACCATGAAGATATGCCATTTGACAGGTGCCATGGGAATAATGCACAATTTAAAGATCAACAAAATGATACAAAGTTTGTTCATTGGACTGACTATTCTTTTCAAAGTTGGGATGATTCGCCTTCCAAAGGCACATCCTTAGTAAACCAAAGGAGCGATTGTCATCTTTGGTCATCTGATGACAATTTTTTAGCGGAAGATTACTTCTTGGAAAACAGATTCATTCCTTCAGGAAGATTAAACTGTCATGTGAAGAACAGTAGTATAAGTTCAAAGTCAGGTAATGAATCCCTAGAGGTTGAGGGTTGTGTGATCAATGAAACAGCTAGGAGTGTTTTTCTTTTTGACTATCATGAACTTTGCAAGGACTCACAGTTTAGGAAGAATATCAACAAACCTTTTCTGCAAAGTTGCTCCTCCCAAAGAAACTGGCCATTTGACAGGGAGTTGGTTGAAAGCAAGGAAGGAGTTGAATCACTAATTGAAATAAAAAAGAAGCAGGTTTGCTCAAATGAAAGCTTCAATACGCTGGAAGTTGATATCAGTGAACAAACATTTGGTCACCTTTCAAATGCCATCTGGCAGGATGGACAATCATGTGCTCAAATCTATCCCAAACTTGTAAGAAGAGGTGGTATTCCTAGAGATTTGGATGTTGTAACTAGAGCTTCTTCAGAGTTGTTCCTGTCATGTGGAGATGTTTCTGTTGAACAGAATGGCTTTCTATCTGGTTCAGCCACACTAGTGGAAAACTCTGGCTCTGGTCATCAGTTGTTAAGTTCTGAATGGTATTCAGGAACCTCAAATCCCTTTGAGCAATTCAGTTATAAGAATGCAATAGAAGGGAGCTTCAGATCTGAAAAAGGTACTAACTTTGTGCATGTCTCTGATGGCGAAGATGAGGACAACCAATTTGGTTTTGATCAAATCTCTAGGGACTCCAGCCAAGAAAAATGCATGTATGATTGCCCAAACACTGGACAAGAAATTGACTATGCTAAATCCAGCAGAGATTTTCTTAAAGTCCTTCAACAATTCAATCTAAATCATAAATTTTCTCCAGAACATTCCAACTTGGTAATCGAAGAGAGAGATTGGCGGTGTTCAGACTCAAGCATTAATGAATATAAAAAGCAAAGAGATTGCTTTCAATATCAAGATTTTGGACAAAACTTGATTCCTGAAGAAAGATCAAGAAGAAGCCAGTCAGCTCCTCCATTTTACATCCACAAGCGAAGGTTTATCTCCTTACATCATTGTTTGTTGACAACATCAGGGGAATCTACTTCTAATGAAGTCCATGGTCAATGCACTTCTTTAGGTGATTATGTGATATACGTTTCAGTTCAAAGGATTGGTTAATGATGTAGCATATTAATGTCCCCGAATTTTGCAGGGACTGGTGATAAGAAGCCTCCACAACAATCTTCTGGTTTGCACAATCTATTTTTTAAACCAAGTTTTGGGAAGAATAGGTATCTGTAGTTTTGATATATGCTCACAGAAGTTACTTTGATATTGCAGCTGAACTTAATTTTTCTCGCTTTCCTTTTTGGGTGATCTCTTTGACTAATACAGATCAAATATGAATAATGAGCCAGACATGGTGGTTGGCACCATAATTCAAAAATGTGAAGACGTTGAGCAACCTTATTGCCTAGAGGATCCTGAACCTGTTCCAGTGCAAGGTAATTCTGTTCTTTCACGTAGAAGATATACTTGCATTGGAGTATAAGTTCTTATGACACAATTGATATTGATTTGGTACTGGATGAACTTTAATCGTTTAATAGACATGGAATGCAAAATCTTCTTTTTTCCTTTCGTGAAACTTTGCTTAGTTGCCAAACAAGGAAAAATTGTTATGTACTTCTCCACAGATTAGCGGCCCTACTTTATTCTCTCTTGTTTCAGTATTTACCTCGAACAGCAATCAGGACCTCATAATTTCTGGAACCAAATGGCGGAATGGTTTTCAACAGAACACAGTTGGGTATTTTTGCAATTTTAATTAATTATATTTACTGTGATGCGTTTTCATCTCCCAATACATTCACCAGCGGTCAATAATATTTACTGTATAATTAATGCAGAGCAATAGCAAATTATTTGATATTGACGATGAAGATAATTTACTTGACATCGGTTCCGGATTCCTCTATCTTGCCACTGGATCATTGGTTCCTAATTCTATCAATAAGAAGTGTCTCACAAATGCCAAGGTTCTGCAACAGGTGGATAAGAAATTCATCCCAATTGTAGCTGGTGGAACTCTTGCTATTATTGATCAGGTGCTTTACCTGCGTTTATAAATTCCTTCATCAATAACCTTGTCTTTTCATGCATTTTCTGCTTTATTTATTGCAGTGTAGGATTTTAGCTGAAAGATGGTACCTTAAGTTCATGTTTGTACAATTAATTGTGCAAATATAGGGTCTTGGATTTACCATTTATCAGATAGTGGCCTTCAAAAGAAATAATGGTTTGTTTAGGAATATCTGACTAACTAGAAATAGAGGTCAATTAGTGGTGAAGGTCATTATATACTGATCTTAGAAACAGATTAATCATGATAACAGTTACCTGAATACTTTATTTGATGAGAAGTGAGAACAAATTAATTGCAACCATCATTCATATTTTTGAAAAGATACCTTAAGGCATACATATGGTAATCCATGATTTGATGCCTATAGAACAAATGCTGGATATTATATATGCTGATTTGGATACATATAATAACATTAACATACTGGCTTGCATAAGTGCTATTAAAATTTTGGCAGTATGATTTACTCAAATTGTTTTCTCTTTTTGCAGCATGCTGCAGATGAAAGAATTCAACTAGAGGAACTTCGTCAAAAGGTAAAAATGATCTCAAGTTCGAACTTTTGGAAGTAGTAATTTGCTGTACTAATTTGACATGTTGAAAACTAGGTTTTATCTGGTGAAGGAAAGTCAGTCACCTATTTGGATACAGCGCAAGAGTTGGTATGCTTAGTTTGATGCATGGAGTTTACTCTGGAGCCTTGAAAAATAATGATGCTTTTTGTGATTTTAGGGTTTAACATATTAGTTGTCTAACAACAGATCCTGCCAGAGATGGGATATCAATTACTGCACAATTATTCTGAACAAATAAGACATTGGGGTTGGATCTGTAACTTTCATACCCAAGATTCAAGGCCCTTCAAGAAGTAATTTTTGTTCCTCTGTCTTGAAAATATTGTTCTTGTATAGATAAAGAATCCTGGATGTGGATTTGGTGGCAAAAACATTGTTCAGAGATATGTGTCTATTACACTGAAAAGATGTTTAAGAGGAGTTTCACCATTATGCAAATCATTCCTTAATTTTCAATCCGTTGTCTTCTGATATTCATTGTTATTATTCTTTTATTGAGTTTCCTGATTTTGCTTTGTAATTTTAATTACTATGCAGGAATTTGAACCTAATTCATCGTAAGCCGGCTGTTGTCATACTTCTTGCAGTTAAGCTCTATTACATTTCTGTTTGTATTCATGGTGGCTAATCAACCACCAACTTTTTTTTTTGTTTGGCATGAACTTCACTTGCGCCTTTCTTTTATAAATTCAAGGATGTTGGATCAAAATTTTCTGTTTTATCATGTTCTGAAGGCAAAGTTGGACGCTTATTCTTGAGAATGTTTTCCATATATTTGTTTGCTTATCATGCAAATTCAAGCTGCCTTTTCTGTTCTAACTTTGATGTCAAAAAAGTTTTATATGGATAACATGCAGGTACCCTGCATTTTAGGTGTCAATTTATCTGATGTTGATCTCGTAGAATTTCTTCACCAGGTAAGACATGGTTTGTCGCTTGTTAGAACATTTCCATCCTACTGCTTCTTTTTTACTTCGTGGCAAAAGTATTTTATTTCTAACTCTAGTTTGTATTTATAATGCTTAGCTTGCTGATACAGATGGATCATCAACAATGCCTCCATCAATTAGTCGCATTCTTAATCTCAAAGCATGCCGAGGTATATGCCTAATCTCGTATCATAGTGTCAAGTTTGAGAATCAAATTCAAATCTTATTCATCCATGTCGGCAGAAGTTTTATGCTTTATATAAACATGATTAGAGTGATTAGTGCAATAATTATCCTAGCAAACACTGTATATGCACCAATGTTAGGTCAAGTGAGGCTTCTTTAGTGTAGCTGTAGAGATATCCATGTGTCTTTCTGGTCTTATGTCTACTTAGGGTTCCAACTATTAGCTACTCGCATAGCCGTCATTAATATGTGTGGATAATATCTTGTCCTTCCATTGCAAATTATCTAAATTGAGTAACTTCATGTCTTGCCTTCATCGTTAAGGTGCAATTATGTTTGGAGACTCCTTGCTTCCTTCAGAATGTTCCTTAATTGTTGAAGAGCTAAAGAAGACCTCCCTATGCTTCCAAGTGAGTTAAACATATACCACAGCAAGAAAAAATTTTGCAGATTTGACTGATGACATTTCGTGCATGTGTGCATTAATTTGCACTTAATGAGAGATCCTTCTGCTGCCTTCATAAATGTGAAACCATTATGATGCAGTGTGCTCATGGGCGACCAACCGCTGTCCCGCTTGTGAATTTGGAGGCATTGCATAGGCAGATAGCTAAGATGCGAGTAAGGGATGATGATCCAAGGGAGTCATGGCATGGGTTATGTCGACACAGAGTCAGCCTTGAACGAGCCAGCTTGCGGTTAAGCGCAGCCTGAGGTTAGTTGATGAAATACCAAACCAACGTTTTAAACTGAGCTGTGGCAAGTGGCAACCCATATTACAGTATAACTTGTCGAAAGGTAAGGGTGATTCGAGTGAGTGTTGGACTGACTTTGCCTCCCTGATCTGAAGCCTGCGAGAAGTTTAGAGTGGATGAGAAGCTAAATTGCATCCAAGATGGGCAATTGATAAATTCTTTTATGATCATTCTTTCGCTCTTTTTTTCTTTTTTTTTTTAAAATAAAAATATGAATAAATTTTGTTTTTATCTGATGTATTCTAAACTCTTAGGGTAATGGTAATCAACTGTCTATCGGTGGCCAGCTACTCTTATTCTATTTGATAGGGAGGTTTATATACGGCACATTTATTGATTGTCTTTACAGGAAATTGCACAGACAAACATATAGCAAACATTTTTTTTAATACATCTAATTTTTCACCATCCCATTGTACTTGGGTGTTTGCTCTCTACCCCTCTCTCTCTCTCTCCCCAAAGGGCGAGTAGAATCGTACCCCTGCTAGTTGCTCAGGCCACTTGTTTAACCAGTGTGATAATCAATTATGCTACATTCTGATGGCATAAAATCATCCGACACTAAAAATGAAATCAATCATTTTTCCATGCATAAAAAAAATAATAAAAAATCAAAATGAACCAGCGTTCTGGCATTAATGGCGGAATATTATTCACGGTAACTGAAAAAATATAACACCGTTATCATCTCTTTTTTAATTGTATCTGATGTGGATAAATGAAACTAAGAAAAAAATTTCGCAACAGATCAAAAAAAAAAAAAAGGCATACGGTATCTTGCTGAATTGATTCAAAAGCCCATCTACTATTTTCCTTTTGCGACCGATAGAAAACTTGCTGATAATCTCTAACTCTAATGCTCATCCTCTTTTACAAGAATGGATTTGTTTCTTTAACTCTGACGAGAATGCGTTTTACACTATCTCTACATTGCAGCCAACAATCCACTGTGTATTTTTGCTAATTGATGTAACTGGACTTTCGCTGCCTTGACATCAACCATCCTCCCTATATGTGACTGGACTTTCTTTATTGTCGATGCCAGCGCATAATGCCTTCCATACGGGAAGCAACATCTTCATTGGAGGGCGTAGCTCCTTCACCACAATCAAAGCCAAAACTATTATATAAAAGCATTTGACAACACGCACATACACAATCCCTAGATGAATTCTCCTATTACTTGATAGCTTTACGATAAGTTAATGAACATCCTGTTTAAGATATAAGGAGTATCTATCCCTTAAATTTTCTTAAGTAATAGAGATTGAAATAAACAAATCTGGCTGTTTTACCTTGAATACCAACATCAGTTCTTCCTTCCCACGTACTAGTAAAGACAGGCTCCAGTAACAAGTTACTGGGGTAACACATTCTAACAATACAGGTTTCAAAATCTCACCAGCAGGAATAAATCTGCGTATTATTCTTCCACTACAAGCAAGTAAACAAAAGAAGATAAAACAATAATATTGGTAACACTGCTGTTACCACTTCTATTTTGTAACAAGTTTCTGAGTAAAAAAATCTGAAGGGTTTATTTATGAATATTAATTAAGCTGCTTGCCAATAACTAGCTTCTCTTCAACGTAAGAGAGAAGAATGAGCAAGTATATAGAAGGAAAGCAAGAAATGCCTGAGAATCACTTTCAAGTTACTGCAAAAATTGGATGGAAGAGCAACTGAGGCCTAATACTGAACAACAACCTAGAACATCAGTTTGTGATACAGCAGATGTTTCCTCTTCTTACGTTACAATCTTATTTTCCCATTAGAAGAGGGAAATTATCTGACTCATCAACTTCCAAAGAGTAACGTATTTCTATTCTAATAGTATAGAAAAAAAAATAAAGAGATATTTTCTTATATTCATGGTATACCCTAAAAACATGTATCTAAAGATATGTAACATCCATTCTCCTGAAACATAAGTTTTAGTAAGCTACCTTGAATACTGAGTTTCAAGCTGAACTCCAAAGGCTGGCATTATGATGACAGACTCTGAAAACTTAAAAACAAAAACTTGAGCAAAAGGTTTAAAGGTATATAATTAAAAATCCTAATAACTAACTATCAATCTCATAGTAATTGTTTGGAATTGAAACAATAGCATATCAGATGAGTAAGGCAACCCACAGAAAACGCTCTCACCTTTTTGGACTTCAGCCTTCCAAAGCGATAATAATACGACAAGGAATCCACTTAGCAGAAAGCTCCACAAAACAAGAGTGGCAGAATTTTCCTGTTATTACATTCAATCATTGTATGATATGCTAGACACAGATAGCGAGTTGCTTTAGAGAATATTGGTCACCAAACAGAAAATCCCATTTTAACACTACAAATTGAAAACTTTCTAGGTACCCATAAATCATATGATTGGTCATCCTTCCATCCCAATAACTCATAGCCTTAGTACAAAAGAAAAGACACTCAATCGATTCCTAGACATATGAGCATGTTACTAAAGGAATTTCAGAAAGAAGAAAAGGAACGAGATTTTGAGAATTAATTGACACTCCAGAGTCCATACCTTGAAAGAGAAGAAAATGCAAGCAATCGGTAGAAGAAGAATGGCTACAAAGAAAGCCTTTCGAAAACTCTTTCGAATGAAGACATTGTGAATATCCACCGACCCAGGAGGCCATTCACCCTCGTGTATGTAACTATATCCAGAATTAGCTATTGAGATCCTCCCCATCCCTTTTTTTTTTTGTGAAAAGATTCAAACCTCGAAAAAAAAACAAAAGAAGAGAAAAACTTAACAAGTTACCAAAGAAATCAATTCTTCAGACTGCAAAGAGGTAGGACCACGCGACAACTATGAGGCCACGGCAGCAACCGGTGGCGGGGGGCAGAAGGAGCCAAACCTTAGAGCGGTGGTTAAAAAGAGGAAAGAGTCACCTTTTTAATTTTCCCTTGAAAATATCTCACCTTATTACTTATCCATTCCACACCTTTGAATGCCAAATAAAAATAATAAAATTATATATCCGTCACTAAAATTTTTAAATTTCACACAAAAAAAATTTATTTAAAATTATTAAAATTTAAAAAATATTTCTTTTAAATGCATTTTAAAATAAAAATATATTTTTAAAAAAAAATTAAAAAATTAAAAACATAAAAAAAGGTAATTTTCTAAGAATAAGCAATTTTTTTGAATATTTATTAAAAAAAAGGTTAAAATCATTAAGTCCTTACTGTTATTTCTTTGTTATATTTTTAATATTAATTTTTACATAAATTTTTTAATTGAATTGATATAACTTAGTTTTTAACATCAATTCAATCCAAAATTTATAATAAATATGAATTAAAAAAATAGAAATAAAAATTTCATTTAAACAATACCTATAAATAAAAGCAACCCCTAAATGAGCTTTACTTTTAAATGAAGTTTGAGTGATTGGAGTTTTTCCCCATTTTTTAATTTATATCATAACAATTTTCTATACTAAACACAATCACTAGGGGTCGGCAAGGCACAATGAAGTTTACAACTGGCAAATGGACGAAGTCAATCTACATCCATCAAAGCATACTATGAATGCTGCCGCTGCTATCACGGCAATTAGCAAGCAAGGGAATGATCCAACCAGATTAAACTATTCAAATTCAATTCTGATTAATATTAATAATGAGAGTATCATTTCATTGGCACCCCATCCGATTTGTTGTTGTAAGTTGGGTTTTTTTGAGAAAATTTAACTCGCCCTTCTGCTAAAGTTTTGCTTATGCTCATCCTCATGCACCTCTGCATATTTCATGCTTTCTCAACTTCAAGCTTGTGATTGCATTTGCAATGATTGGAGATTATACCCCACAACCCACATATGATTATACGTCCACAGTTTCTAACCATCAAAAATTCCAACCAAACAACCATTTAATCTTCTAACAAATTCAAGCATGCATCACCAGAATTTCATCATCAACTTGTCCAAAACATTTCTTCACTTCTGTCTTAATATTAACAAATAACCAAAAAAAAAGTCAATGCAAAAGGGCAGACTAAAATTCATAATCCATCCATACTAGCGAGTCCATTTCCAACTCATTTTCAAACTATATGTATTAGCTTTACGTTAGGCATGCTACACATGGTTCCTTTTACTACGCCAAATTCTGTTGTCTCGTCCCTACTCCAACAACCAGAGTCGTGCACTGGCATGTGCTTCCGCCAGTAATAACTAACATTGAATTTTTTTTTAACAAACTGGCAGCAGGTGGTGCACAAACTGACTCTCAAATCTCACCCTGCCATGCTGTAGTCTTCTGCCTGCTCATAAATGTTGTAGCTCCCGGGCATTCCCATTTTTCCAGACATATGGTCGCCTCCTGCATCAATTGATAGGGATGTAATAATATCAATGCTATTTGGAACCTGCGTTTTACAATTACAATCTAGCTCTAGCTCTAGCACTAGCAGACACAAACAGACAGACAATCTCATGAGATATCTTTACTCGGGTTCCTGGAGGAACAAGTTTAACAACAGAATGAAAGGCATTCGCATAATGATCGAAATATCATTTAGATTTGCCTGATTATCTATTATAATTGACCTTCCTGAAAAGAAAATACTACTTGGTACTGATCATAAACCATCAATGCAAGTGGAAAATGGAAATTTGTAACTTCACTGGTAGCAGCACGTCAGACATCTTAGGATCCTCCTACTAGCATCAAAATATTCAATTTACATAGCAAGATAAGAAGAAGTCCAGATGCTAACCACTGTATGTATTTGGATTGGACAGTACACCCAAGAAATGCAGTTCAGAAGTTATCTCTGGGTTCTGGAAGCATAGATCTTCAGCCCCTGGTGCAGGGTTCAGCTGAGAGAGAAGATTCTCTGGCTTTGTCTTCTTCTCATTTGGTGACTCAACTTCCGTCTCTACCTCTGATTCAGCATTGTTGGAGGATGCGACTTGTTGCTTCCTTTTAGATCTAGCTCGCCTGTTTTGAAACCAGTTATAGACATTTGTTTCGGAAATTTGTCCGTGCTGGCTCAGTTCTGAGGTTATCTCCTTGATCTTTTGCTTGGTAGGGGTTCCAGTTCCCTGATCAAAGATACGTTCGAGAATTTGAAGTTGCACAGGTGTTGGAGTCCACCGCTGTCTAGCAGTAATTTTGTGCCCAGCAGATGTCATTAAAGGGTCACAATAGAGATTTCCCAGCCTGCCACCTGCCACAGGGTGAGAGAGATGATATATTAGAGTTCTTCATTACCCAATAATATTGAGTCTTTAACATTCTGAGAAACTGCTATTGAGTAATTATGAAGATCTGTTCTTCTAGCTGGAAATCAAGAATTGACGGTCACAACTGACGATTTCAAGCATCTGGAAGAGCTTAATCTACATTATCAGTTTTCCAGAAATTAAGAAATCCATCAAGTTTTCATGTTTTCCGGCTTTATCATTTATAAAACTAAACAAATTCAACAAGGTTTACAAGAGACAGAAATCATAATATCCTCATTTCCATCATCTGAATGGCAACAAGATATATTTAAAAAGGCTAACATGACTTGTAAAGGTGCCATCGATAGTTAGGAAACAATGCAAGAAGCTAGCCTAACAATAGCCCTCGTTCCAGCATCCAATCACTTCCAAAAGGCAAATCCAAGAGTTAATCGACATCATTAGAAAAGGTTCACCGGTCAGTGAAACTCCATCCCGTGAAATTAATCAGAAAGATAAAATGAGAAGAAATAGCTGATAAGTATTTGCATTAATAGCTCCCACTTATATTCTTTGACAAATCATTGCTCTGATTTTGTCTCTATTAATTTTCAGACGGTGCTACTAAAGTTAGGTAGATTTCTTACAAAGAAAGAAAAAAAGGGATTTAGATATAATGTTTTTGATTGGAAAACAGATAAGCAAGCATCAATGATCAATTCGTCAGCAATATTTAACTTTTTCTGCAATCAAAAGGGGAGGAATTATAGTTTAAGCAATAAGAGGAAAGAAAATAAGTGAATGATCCGAATCAACTACCCAAATCAGTACATGAAATCGACCCAAATAAACCCAATAAAATTTAATAAAGGAAGCGGTATTAATTTCCATACAGGAGTACGTATGACCATTGAGGAAGACAAAAGTTTGGCCCTAAAAATAAAGCAAACAAATCAACAATTTCATCCCTTGAGAAATTGGTGATCCAGGTTCAATCATAGAAGAGCACGGATGTTTAATTTAATGGTATGAAGAAAAGATGATGCAAGGCAACCAAAAAGCTAAAACGTACAGAAGGAAATTCACAAGTTTCATGCCATTCCATATCCATGAACGCTTGGCCTGAGTCGGAGAGGGTAGATCCAAGAAGCAGAACAGCCAAGGTAGATCAAGAGGAAATATTAAGTAGACTTGTATAATTGAAAATCAGAAAAAAGCAAGAACCAGATAGGGACAATAAAGGGTGCGTTGGAAAGAAACAAAAAATATCCATTTAGATAATGACAAAAAAGAAAAGAGAAGCCATAAATGAGCAGACTTTAGACAAATAAAGCTTAATAAAAAGGGAGATGGTGATCAACAGGAGATGAGCGGTTAAAGAACCATATCCGACCATTAATGAAAAGTGGAGCAGTACACTCACATGTATGTATATATGGGATAGGATTAGAGGGGAGAAGAGATCTAGAGAGACCTGTAAGATCTTGCTGGGCAGTGAGGTTCTTGTGCATCTCGACAAGCTGCTCACAAATGGAGGCATAAACAGCAATTTGCTCCCTGAGAGTCTCCAACTGCTCATCGGTCATCACTTTAACATACATTACTCCGCCATTATTCACATTTACATTCACGCTTTCCCTCTGGTTTTGGGTTTGAGTTTGGGTTTGATTCTCTTGCTGCTGCTGTTGTGCTTGTGCTTGATTCCCCCACTCCATTATCATGATTTTAATTTTAATTTTCACTCATTAATTCATATATCACACAATCTCTGATATTCTGTGTCGTCTCCTGTCGTGTGGAAGCAAGGAAAGTCAGTGCTCACCCCTCTCTGTCTCTCTCTCGCTCTCTCTCTCTCTCACCAAAGCAAAAGAAATTGGGAAGAAAATAATAGAAAAAAAGACCACTTTGAAAAGTAGTGAGAAATGGACAAACAGGTAGCTAAATTATAGGCTAAAAGTATTAAGAACGCTGCACGAACCAAATTACTACAGTAGAATTAACGCTGCTGTTGCCGCTTGCCGGTGCCTAGTGCCCTACCGTGCGTATGTTAGCAACAACATGCGCCTCGTGGGTATTACTTGAGGGGTCTCCGGGGTGAGATGAGAGCCGGCCCTTGTGGATTTTTCATATAGCTGCCTTCGTCATGTTATAATAAATATGAATTTTACATACTGTACGTATATATCAAAATCATTAATGAAATTGAAGGGCCAAAAATTACTAACATCATCTATTAAATAGATATCAAATACTATTTCATCGTATAAAAGAAAATCAACTATTTCATTAATGATAATCATTATAAAAGAGCATAATATAATATATATATAGAAATAAAAAATTATTAATATTAATTTATTATCAAATATTATATATTTACTAAAAAAATTGATAATAAATTAATGTTATGATAATACAAACTGAGATAGAGAGAGAGAGAGAGAGAGAGAGAGAAGAGACGGTGCCCGAATTTTAAAAAAAAAAAAAACCCCAACAAAGAGTGATGATGGGTGTGCTGACTGACACCTTGCTTTGCTGGCAAGTGGGGTTTTGGTCTATGTGTATATATATATAT
>JBBYHO010000008.1:12507060-12518716 GCA_038382025.1 Adansonia gregorii | reverse complement strand
TAAAAAATTTTCTAGCATTAGAATTTGGGTATTAAAATAACTAGAACATTGGGTTTACATACCCTCAGCCCACCTCATACATTCACAGATAGCCATAAATTGGTTACAGGAAGCATGAATAGTTTGAAATTTCAGCCTATTTCCAAATTATTGCAAGTATTACAAAGAAACGAAGTATTTGTACCTGTTTTGTTCCATCAGAAAAGTTATTCAAATAATATCGTGCAAGTGCATTATATCCATCCTTAAGGATCCCTTGAACTGTTCGCTGACCAAACCTACAGCTCACATGAAACAGATGGGTCAAACCCCCATAGGTCAAATCCAAATGGGCACATCAAATATAGGCTTCATTGATGTACAGAAGAGGTAAAAAGAGTCATACTTTCAGACATGCACACAAGATGATAACTGATCATATTCAAAGTGCGTAAAGGCTAATCAACTATTATTTTCGGATTTCATTCTGGTTCAAATGTCAAATTATGTAAAACAATTCAACAAGCACATAAAACTCTTCAAAAGTCTAGTTTACAATACAATAGCTTCAAAAGAGTTCAAAAGATTACTTCTACCATCATTGTAGGTTCACTAATAACTATGCTTTTGGGATCTTGTCAGCTTAAAGAACAAATTCATAGAGCATAAGATTAGCGTCCATTCTGATTTAATATTAATGACAGTATTCTTACAGAATCATGGTTATAGCAACCAACATTTAGCAGAAAGATGGATCAAAATAGCTTAGACTATGACATTTGCTAGATGTACAAGTTACCACTCAATCTGTAAAATCAAGATGCAGATGTACCTGACAAAATCTCCTTTTAGTGCAGGAGTGCCAGAATATTGTATGCTTATGTCATCCCCATGATTAGCCCACACTGAAAATGTGCAAACATTTAAAAGCAAATTTTATTTCACATGCTAGGAAATCAAATTGATAAACAATATCAATTTATCCAAAATGGAAATTGATATATAATAGACGGTACCGAAAGTTAAGAATGAACTATACTTTGAAAGCAAACTATTAGAATAAGAAAATGGAAATGCTTACATATCTTAAAGCTCTCATCAAGATTTGGATGTGAGCTAATGGTTTCCTCAGCAGCAAAAACACCAATCCTCCTAAGCTGAAGTTCCAACATTTTCCTACCTATCATGCTCTGCAGACAATGGTAAGCACCGGTACAGAAATTAAGAACACTAACAGTGGCAAACAAGAATAACAGGTAACTACGTGCATATGCACACACACCTCTGCTTGAGCATGTATCTATGTCTCAGAGAGAGAACTACACTGCAACTTAAACCACAAAAGCAACATATAGGCTAAGAGATGGTCCTCATACATCAAATTCATAACTTAAAAAGAGTCGTTGATGCACCTTCAACGGTCCAAATCAACCATACAGTTTATAATAATAGTTGGAACTCATTCTAGTACTAAACAGACCTCCTGTGAAATATCTTCTATCACTCTTAGGAGTAACAACCATACAGAAGGAAAGGCATTCAGCAAATTAAGGTAATCTGTCGAGGTTAGAACAGAGGAGTTGAAATTGTCACAGAAGGTAAGTGCTAAGCAGTAAGCACAAGTTTGCAATCCAAAATGAAAACGTATGCTGCATGCTTGTTGTGCCACCATAGACAAAGCCAACATTAGAAGTATGTCTCCAGTTTAAGTGGACCCACCTGTGTAACATTGGTGCGGTCTAAGCAATCAATACAATTGGTCCTTACAACTCCAAGTTGCTCCTTCATTTTCTCACCCTTTTCATTCAATAAGAGGTACCTATCAGTTTTGGACAAGTGGAACCCGATATTAATTGCTATATTTCATTTTTGTAAACTTTTACTAAGAGAACAGCATTCTGAAACCTGTCCTTGCAAAAGCAATATAATCAAAAGTACTATCTGAACAACTATCAAATTGTCCATTACAGGTAAGTTCAATTATCAAAACAAACCCATTTTTCTCAAGAAAATCTGCAATTTGATCATAGAGGAAGGAAAGGCGCTCAAAATGAACATGTCCACAGATCTTATGGAAATCAAAGTGAAGATATCTGCAAGAAAACGGGTCTTTCCATAAAACATAACCACAACCAAAAACAAAAACAATGAAACAAGATTGACTTAGATAAACAGAAAATGTACCTTAAATCATCACTAAGTATAGGCTGCATTGCATTTGCAAACTTTTCACTTAAGCGTCCCTCACCTCCATGCTGGTAAGAGATAAAGTGGCACATGAGCAAACATTCGAAATAATAAATGAATGCTTGTTCAAAAAACTCACTTTTTGCAAGGACAAAGTCAGTATGCTGTCAGAAGGTGTTCTCTATGCATTTCATAAGAGGATTTCAGGATTGTTTACTACAATAAAATATAATTGCATACTGAATGCCAATAATCAAATAATGCTCACCTTGTTGACAAGATCAACAGCTAGAACGGATCCATACTTTTTTCTTAGATCTAGAAAATGCCTCTCAGCTACTCGTGGCTGAATAATATGTCATACAAAAGAAAAGTCAGAACGGTAGAATAAATTTAAGAGAGAAGGTAGAATAAATTTTAAATGTGCAATGAAACAGTGGCAATAAATGAAAACACTTACTGCTTCTTCAGGTTTTACAATCTCAAACTTGGGCTTATAAGTCAAATCAACAATTTGCTCCCAAAGAAAAGGCATTGACCCCCGAACCTGCAAGAGGCAAAATAAGGGAAAGGGTTTATAACAATCAGACCCAATAACTCATAGGATACGACAAATATGACCTGCATAATATAGATGCTGAATATTTGCATACACCCTTATTTAAGCCTTCCAAGAATTTACAAATGCAGTCTCGTTAGATTATTGGACTTTGTTCAACTACTTGTGTTCATTTCACACCAAAATAATGTATATACCACTTCACATAGTGAACTTTTCAAGTCCCTGATGTAGGTGGTTCAATACATAGTAAGCATTGAGTTTCATAATCATGGGAAAATATCATTTCTTCCTCTTCCATGCAACATTCCACCTTCACATGCAGTGTCAAATGTTCTTGCAGAACAGCTTGTGATTAAGAATTGCAGGAAAATCTCATTTCTTCATCTTTCATGTAACCTCCTCCCTTCACATGCAGTGCCAAATGTTCTTGTAGAAAATCTTAATATGTCCAAGTAAGATCCAGTAAGCATCTAAAGTCAAACTTTCTCTATATGTAATCACAATATTCAATATCCCTTACTGCCTTCCAAATATTGAAAGGCTAGGACTAAGCAAGGAACACATCTGAACTTTTACTAGCAATCTTCTCCTTAAGCATTAAAGACCATACATTTGTGCTTGATGCTTCTATAAAAAATGTATGGACTGAAAATGAGACCAAAATTTGTTACATATTGCATTTTATACATGAAGAATAAAATAGTAGTGACTGTTACCTGAACAAATGATGAAGTAAACCCATTCATCTGCACAATTTGCTCTGTTTCCACAAAATTTGCAACATACCCATCAGGATCAGCTCCTCTTCTCCACATTCGGGTTCCTTTCAAAGCAAGCAAATTGTATCAATAAGACTAGCCTGTATACATAAGGCCCTAAAAATTTTGAATTATGAAGAGATGCACAGGGTTTAAAAATTATTTATCTATCTATTTGGTGAAAAAATTTCCTATTCCCCCCTCCGCCAAGCTCAAAATGTGTGGGATGGTCCTGGCAGGTAATGTTTCATACATATGATGAAATTTATCCAATAAAAGCATGATATAGAACTTGCAGAAGGTATATATTTGTTCATATTAGAAAGGAGAATTTGTAATAGTACTAGATTTTTTATTGTTTTTGCATCTTTCAAAAATTGAACCCCTTCCTCCCACAGAAGAAATTTGAAAAAAAAAAGTTGCAGGCAAGCTTATTTCTTAAGAAACAATAGTTAGCATCTAGATAAACCAGGCTAAAAAAATATTGAAGAAGAGGCATTTCTAGCTTTGAATACCGTTTCTCCGGGTGCATCTCCTCGCTATCAGTGTAACATCAACAATTTCTTTTCCAATGGCTGCTTGGAAGTTATGAAAACCTGGTTAGCAGTTAAGGGGATGCTTCAAATAGAAAGGCATGGAAACCAACACCAATAATGAATTAGTTAACAAGGGACAAGAACTTCTCATGCCAAAAAATGCTGAGATTAATAGTTTCATTAAGGATACTCCCTTGAACAACTGGAAGCAAATACGGATCAAGCTGCAGCAATAGAACGCAAAGAAAAAATCAGATAGCAAGTTCAAATGTAAAGGAGAACGGTGGTGCATGAAACTGCAAAGCTACTCAAAAAAAATGACTCACCTTGCTGTCTATAAGTACTTCCAACATATAATTGTTCCAAAGAAATCTGGGTTCTGCCTGTGGCAAACATTTGGGGACATAAGGAAAAGCTTAGTAATTTAGTGGCAATGAAGAATCACATGGAAAACTTGATGAATGCTGAAAACGGCGCTTGTAAAGACTAACATAAAAGCAAACTGTTTGAAGCTAGCAGCAGATCATCTAATAATCTCATAAATAGAAAACCAATGGTGCTATATATGTATCAATTACTTAAAAAATGAACAAGTTACCTGTCTCCAAAGAGGAAGCAATTTAGATTCATCTCCCAGATCATATAATCGCTGAGCACTGTTGTGTACCAAATCTTACAACACTTACTTTCATCATAAGTACAATATTTAACGAAAATATAAAGACATGAAAAAAATGAATAAGTTACATAATTGTTAATAATTCCGAAAGTACCTAGCCTATTGGATATATAATGGAAGTTTGCAAGGTGTTTGATCATATACAATGCCCTCCATTAACAAATTAAAATCTTGATGATTATTCTGGAACAACTTAGTAGTTGCTGGTTAACTTTAATATTTTCACAACATGTTATGTTGCTCACGAATGTGCTTCCTATGTGTTGTCTGAAATCTACAGAACAAAGGCATATCTATAGTCAATTCATTTGCTAGTGTGTCTAAAGGGAATGATAATTTACCCCCCTAGGATCGCCACATATAAACTTATTCTCTGCAAGTTGTACGTTCACAAATAAGACTGATTTTTGTAGTGTGGAGATTCATGCGAACTGTTTTGGAAGGAAGTTTTGTGGCAAGATGTCACCCAAAAATAGGTTGCTGTGTACATCAGAACCTTTTCTGCTTGACATAATGACTGTTTGGTAAAAAAAAATTGCTTATACAGGGTCTAAGTTCAGAGAGCAGTTCACCTCAGTGTTAAATTTGTGTCATACGAGAAATAGAGACCGGAAGTCCTCTCTGCAATTTTTAGCAGCCCAGAAAATTCATTCTCCACCTTTTTCTGCCAAATATGGTACGAAAGATTCTTGTGTTAATCAATCAATAACAATCATGCTTGCTATGCGAAAAAGCAGGGAAACAGATGATGTACCTGTTCTACGGGAGAGTTTTTAAGAGAATGATCACAGGGGAGAACTTTCAACGATGTGACTTTGAAGATAGGATGCCCCAAGTAAGATCCAACACATTCACGCTCCGTTATAACAATTAAATATGATCCTAAACACATAAAATTTAATACATCAAAATGATGGGGGAAAAACAACAAGCCCACTTCTGAGAAGAGAATCAAAATAGCAAAATAGAAAAGAAAACCAATTCTCGTCTCATTTGATCTTGCAGATCCATATGTCCTACTAATCTAATCAGGCACTACAGTTTCAATGTTCAATTAGGTCCCTTGTTTTCCGAATTAACCAACTGAATAGAGGATAATTAAAGAAAAAAGAAATTTGGTAGGAAGCTATCATACCTGCAACAAGCTTTAGCATTCCAACTACTCCAAAAATCGTCTGAATCTTAGGAACACGGACAGAGCTGCATTCTGGAATACCATCTGAAGAGCAGACAGATACGGCCGGTAAAACATCTAGCACTTTACCAAACAAAGACCAATATCGAAAAGAGAGGCATAACAAATGAGTAACAAGATAAAGCAACCCACCAATGAGCTTCATTGAGGCATCAACACGATTAATTGACAACGAGGAAGCAGAAGAGCCATCGGTGGGTTCAATCACATAATCATCAGGGAATTCCCATAACCGCATTCTTGTATATAGCTTTTGGCATGACTCTGCCCTCTCCATCATTATTGGAATTCTATTTCACTACAAAACCATATCAAAAAGGGCAAAAATAGAAATTTTACCCCATTCAATCAATCAAACACACACACACACACAAAGATAAAACCTTTGATGTATCTATGCAGGTAGAGTTGGATCAAGCGGATGGGAAAAAAGGGGCATTACAAATTGGGTTTCTCCAAAGAGAGGAAAGAGATGAAAAAGGAACATTAAAGAGCAAACCTGTTACGTGGAGAGTGAGATCTAAGTTTGTTGGGCAAGAAGGTTTGGTGTCGAAAACAGCTAAAGGGGAAGAGACCTTTTTTAAGTGCAGCTTGTCTTGCAAAGAGCAAGAGGCGATAACCAGAGGCAGCAGGCGAAAGCCTGACAGATTAACGTTGTTGAATGGAATGTCTTGTTTCTCCCTTTCTTCTTGCTTGTTCTCTTCTGTTTGTTCTGCGAAGGATATTGGGCAGAATTTTCCCTTTTTAACAGTTTTTGGCTAATAAAAGATGGGCGGACGACTATTATTATGCCTATGTCTGGGGTTTGTACCAACTGATTATGCTAACGTGGGTTTCATTCACGGCAACCAATTCCTACCCACCAATAGCATCATTGACATGGTCAAAATCAAATGCAAAGTGCCATTTATATTCTATTATTCAATTCTTATGTACCAACAAATTTGATCAGTCAATACTAATTAAGCTATACATTAAGCTGAGATCATTAAATTCCTCCGAAAATGGCTAGAGTATGCAGATAAAAGTTCTTTCATGCAATGCAATTGCTACCATTACTGCTGTCGTGCAATTGATATCTTCGAATTCTAAATGCCACATCTTTTTCCCATTTTAATTGCAGTTTTGTCGGATTTTAATTCTAAATGGGCAAAAAATTAACCCTTATTCAAGCAATTTTTAACATTCTTAGTACCATTTCGTTTCAAAATTCCAAACTTACAACAATTGTTTTATAACTCTACGTCTTCCTCTAGTTTGCCTTTGTCCTGATTGTCTACAAACCTTTGGCAATCTTTGTCGAGATTTAGCAGAGCAGACCATTTCTCAAAACTAGAACATTTTTGACAACCCATAGAATTACTACTAAAATATAACCACATCATTAGCTTTAGCTTTAGAGGAAAAGTAGTACGCACGAGAGCCATGGCCCACGAACAGCAAAGCTTCATTGGTGGGCGCAAAATGTCATCAAACTAAGATACGAGGAAAAGAAATTGAAACATCCTAAGCTTGTTTGACTTGTAAATTGTAATGTAAGTTTATGTATTTGCCTTCAATAACATTTAAATCAGGATTCAGGAAGGAAGAGGGAGCACATCAAATATATATATATATATATATCCATGCAAAATTAGAGGGGGGAGTTAATGTTTAAGATACCTTCAATTTGTGCTGAGCTGCTAATACAGAAAAACTTGAGAGCAAATTGGATACGACAGAATTTGAATACTTCGAAACTTTCATAAACAACAGATTAGTAATACATCTTGTTACAGACCTTTTTTAGACATGAAATTCCTAAATTATGATCTTACTCCATTGCGGAATGTAAGTATTCAGAACGATACAAATATATTCCAACGTTTAGCTAGTTTACTTCTTGCATATGCTTAGCGGCTTCCTCTCAGCACAAGGGGAGCATTTTCGCTGGCTCCATCTCATCAAATGCTTGGTCTGACATTGAGACGAGAAGCAAGCTTTTGACCCAAAGATTTGCAAGCCTGAAGCCACACAAGATACATCACATTATTTAAGCACTATGTTATCATTTACGTTGTTTCTTCTTCTTGGGCATCAACAATAACACGGTTAGTAACTATGATGTGATTGTATAAACAACCACAAGCTTATGATACCAAACTAGAACTTGGGTGATGAAAAAAACAGCAAAGAGCTTTATCTTCCAAGATTGTTTATGGTTAAATATATACCAATGCATAAGAAAGCTGATTAGCCTGTAAGTGTCTGTGTAATCTAAGATAAAAGGATGAAAATCCCACCTGAGACCAGTATGAGATCCAAATGCTGCGGATCTCATATGTGACCCTAGGATCAGACAAGGCCTCAATCCAGCGATTAATAAAGCGTTCTTGCCTGAGAGACAGACAATCAAAGTGGAATTCTGTAAATGAATGTGTAAAGAAATCAAGCAGTTTGTTATCTAAATAATCCCTACAAAAGAAACGAAAAAAATTTTTTTTAAAAAAACCTGTCAGGTGAAAAGGATCGGAATCTGTCCCCAGGCTGCTTAAAGTTGTTCTCCTTCTCAATAATGCACTGTGACAACAGTTTGGAAGTCATAAACTGATTATTTTATAGTTTAGGGTCTATATCAGCACTAACGGAAAACAGTCTCATTTCACTCAAATAAACCCAATAGATCATCAAATCACTGGTCAATCCAAAACAACTTAAACAGTTTGACTTAAAATCAAGAGTTTCAGATATTGGGACCGGACGCTGGAAGGAGAAATCAAATCATAGTCTAAGTTGGCACCTTTGATATTCAAGCTTAAAACTTAAAAGTTGAAATAAAATGCCAGGGAAAAAAGGAACCTTCTCTCTTTTGCCGGCACAAATAGCAGTAGGAATAGGGTACTTCTCAGCATGGCGCACAGGATCAAACCTCGAAGGGAAGTAGTTCACCTAAAAAATATGTTTATCAGAGATAATAATGCAACAATAAAATGATTCTCGATCAAAGAATTCACAATTCAATATAGAAAAAAGGGACCAGATGGTTAAAGGAAGAACCGTCGGAACTCATTGAGGCGCTTGTTAATGATGATCACTTAAGAGTTAAGAGATGTTTCTACGCTAGGAGCATGAGAGCATGCATGGATGCATATCTGCACAACAGAAGCAAGACAGAGAGAGATAATACCTCCTCATCTCTATGCATGAAATTCATAAAACCTTCATGGTGATTATTGTGATGAGCACATTTGGGAGCATTTGCCGGAAGCTGCAGATAATTCGGACCAAGACGGTGCCTCTGAGTGTCGGAATAGGAGAAGATTCTAGTTTGGAGCAACTTGTCATCTGAATAATAGATGCCGGGGACAATGAGGGAAGGGCAGAAGGCTAACTGCTCGTTCTCGGCAAAGAAGTTATCAATGTTCTTGTTTAACACCATTCGACCCACTGGCTGCAATGGAAGGATGTCCTCTGGCCAGGTCTTGGTTACATCAAGTGGGTCAAAATCAAACCTGTCCTCGTGAACAGGATCCATTATCTGAATGAATAGCTTCCACTCAGGGTAGTTTCCAGCTGCAATTGAGTCATACAGATCTTGCGTGGCGTGACTGTGATTAGCGCCACCAACTCTTATGGCCTCATCCTCCAACAGAGATTTTACGCCACAAGTCGGTTTCCAGTGGAATTTCACATAAAATGCCTTCCCAGCCTTGTTGACTAGAGTATAGGTATGAACACCAGAGCCATCCATGTGCCTATAATCCTGTGGAATACCAATGTCATCAAAGAGGAAGGTGAACATGTGCAAGCTTTCAGGGTGGTGCGAGAAGAAGTCCAGAATCCTCCAGTTTTCCTGAATGTGGGACTTTGGGTTCGGTTTGAGAGCATGGACCATATCAGGGAACTTCATTCCATCACGGATGAAAAAGACAGGGAAATTGTTCCCCACCAGATCCCAGTTACCCTGGATTGAGCAAGGAAACAACAAAAGCAAACAGTTAAGTTCACTTCTGATAAATGGTATTTCTGACTCCTACACCTCAACATATGATGATATTCAGATATTCAAGCAAATATTGTTACCTCTCGAGTGTAAAATTTCACTGCAAAACCTCGTGGGTCTCTCAAAGTTTCAGGACTACCACGTTCGTGAATAACTGTGGAAAATCTAACAATGACTGGGGTCTGGACTCCAGGGGCCCGAAGGAAATCAGCACATGTGAGATGAGATATATCATGAGTCACCTCAAAGAACCCTTTCGCACTAGCTCCTCTAGCATGAACCACACGTTCAGGTATGCGTTCTCTATCAAAATTAGCAAGCTTTTCCACCAAATGATAATCTTCAAGCAGAATTGGACCTGTCAAAAAAGTGTTCTTCAACCTCTGATTTTATTTCATGTATCTTTTGTTTTGACCAATGGCTGCCATCATCTACTTCATTTCATATGTCAATGCGTATCAAAATAATTTCAGAGTGTAATTGACTAAATAAAAACCTTTAGAATCAACTTGAAAACTTTGAAGAAACAAATGCATTATTTTCCACACAAAACTCTCATGCGTGAGGCCTCTTGCTCAATTAAAGAAAAAAAAAGTCATTTTATATTTGCAACTCTACTCAGGAAGCATTGATGTCTTATAATAAACATGATTCAAATCAATTGATGTTAACAATCTTGGAAGAAAATACTGACAAAACCAAAACCTTAACTAGGTCAAAAGTAGTACATGAGAAGTGCATCCAAATCGACCCAAAGATTCGATACTGATGTTTTAGAAACTCCATAATTATTTAAGAAAATACTACAACGAATAAATATGACATAGGCACACCAAGAATCATATATAATTACCTCTTGCTCCGACAGTGAGTGATGAGTTATTGTTCCAAACTGGAGCCCCAGAATTAGTGGTCCAGAACGGGGAATCAAAGGCACTTGAAGGACGATGCTGCATCGAGAAATAGCTCGAATAAGAAGAAAAATAAATAGGCGCAGGCAAACTAATTGAAAGAGATTATAAGAGGTAAACGACTAAACCTGAAACGGCAAACCAGAACTAAAGGAAATAACACGAGTGCATGCAAAGACAGTAAAAGAAAAAGAAAAAAAAAAGGTAAACCATCTAATTAAAGTGTTAAACATAGATATTGGAATTAGAAAGTGGGTCAAACTTTGTTGATAACTTGATATAGATAATAAAATACAATTTGGAGAAACAAATACTCTGCTTGTAAGATAAGAAAATATGGGAAAACGGAAAGGAACTTAAAGTTTTCCATTCTTTGGAGCAAGAGCCAACAAGGATCTTTGATTTAGTGCAGACTATTAGCTTAAGTGAGATAACTTTCTTGAACTTTTTTCAAATGTTTCAACCATTAACATACTTTTTCTTCCTAAAGTTTCCTAGTAAACAATCAAAAAGACACCAAAAAAAAAAAAACTGAAAAATCAGATTAACAAATCAAGAAACACTACTTTTTATTTCAGGCTTGGTAGATATGAAACATCCAAAGACTAAAGCTGGGGTAACAACTGAAGCTTAAGAAATCAATAAAGCTGGTATTTTGTTACCTTGTAAGGATCCATGATAAGAAAAGAGGAAGAAGGTTATCTGGATGGGAGATAAGAGCTGAGGGAGCTCTATGTTTTTGTTCTTATTTATATATAAGTTTTTTATGCTTTAAATTAATTGGCAAAAATTAATAATAATAAATGTGATAGTGGTATATACCTCAAATTTTGTTTATACAGCATTTTTGCAAACAATATTCTTCCT
>JBBYHO010000008.1:12468032-12481972 GCA_038382025.1 Adansonia gregorii | reverse complement strand
TACTTGGTAAAAGTATCTTTTCTATAAGAGTGTTGTTCCACAAATAACTTGTTATAAGAGGGATTTGTTTTAAATAAGAGTTGTTTTGAATATTTGTTATTTTGAATAATATTTGCTTTGAACGCTAGTTCTTTTAAATTTAAGTTGTTCTGAATGCAAGTTGTTTTGAACAACTATTCCAAACACCAACTATTCTGAATGAAAGCTGTTCTAAGCAACACTTGTTTTGAACGTCGGTTGTTCTAAATGCAAGTTTTTTGGAACAATTATTCTAAACAAAAGTTATTCTAAATATAAACTGTTCTGAACAACAATTATTCTGAACAACAGCTGTTATGAACACAAATATTCTGATTAAGAGTTGTTCTGAATGCAGGCTGTTATGAACAACATCTGTTCTGAACACAAGCTGTTCCGAATGCAACTTGTTTTGGGTGCAAGTGTTCTGAATGCCAAGCTATTATGAACCCTAGCTGTTTTAAATAAGATGTTTATAGTGAAAAAGTGTTTAGTGAAACAGAGCGAGTAAAATGACACAGTTAATTCTTTTGGGTTGCTTGCTATTTGGAAGAGCAATTACCTATAAAATAATTTTATTTCTCTAAAAAGAGATATTATAATAAATAACCAAAATCAAGTATCTATGATGAGTACTCTGGCCTCGAACATGAGGTTTTCCCCGAAGTCGTCGAGAGCCTCAAGGTACTCCTTTTAATCCAAGCTTTCATCTTTATGCTAAATTTGAATAAATTTTATCTGTTTTTATCTTTTGAGTCTCATACTACTCGATTGCTAGTTGATAACAAAGTTCTGTTTGGACCGAATTGCAAAGTATGCATTCGAATATGCTTATTTAAACAATAGAAAGAAAGTGACTGCTGTGCACAAGGCCAACATTATGAAGCTTGCTGATGGATTGTTTCTTGGAATCATGCCGAAAGGTTGCTACCAAGTATCCAGATATTAAGCACAATGAAATAATTGAGAACAATTGCCGTGTGCAGCTTGTTTCAAAGCCTGAGCAGTTTGTTGTCATGGTATTCATTTCCTTCAGTCTAAGCTGTTGATGTTTGATATGATTTGCTGAACGGGGAAGCTAGTATGCAATGGTTAATGTTAGAAATTTGATTGAGAAGTTTGTATTCAAGATAAACAACCTAAGACGGATGGTATTGAATAAGATGATACTTACGGTAATGTTATACCGTGTATTACTATGATTTGCTGATCGGGGAAGCTAGTATGCAATGGTTAATGTTAGAAATTTGATTGAGAAGTTTGTATTCAAGATAAACAACCTAAGACGGATGGTATTGAACAAGATGATACTTACGGTGATGTTATACCGTGTATTACTACTCTATTAGCATATCTCTATCGAGAAAGCCATATAAACTGAGTTACTCTCTGGGAGATTAGATAATCCTAGTAATGTCAAGGAAAGGAAAGAGAAATTTGGGGGGGGAGGGGGGGAGGCAAGAGGGGCGAAAAGGAAAAACAGATGGCTGACAACCCTTTAAAATGGTAGAAAATAGATGTACAGCGCTTATCAAATAATAAAAAAAAGAAAGTAGGTGATTATTGTTCAACTCCTGTAACTTGCTTCTCTCTTCACTTTCATCTTTTTTTCTTATTATTATAATTAATGAAACTCTTAACTGATGTTGGCTGGTCTTTTTTTATTTTTTTTTTCAGGTGACACCCAATCTTTATGGCAATTTAGTTGCAAATACAGCTGCTGGCATTGCTGGGGGCACTGGAGTTATGCCTGGAGGTACATCCATTGACACACTTCTATCGATAATCTTGTGTAATTTTTTTTCTGCTTCCTAAATATTCGGTACATAATTTGTTTTGGAATGGACTACATTCATATGGTTGAATCATTGACGAAAATATGGCAAAAGACAGCCCTGAAGTGGTGATTGTTATCATTAAAATCAAATAATTCACGCCTATCAATTTTATTCTTTTGTTTGTCCTGTCTACGGGAGTAAAGATAACTGCTTATGCAAGCACATTTAAAAAGCAATAATAAGTTCTTGTATGTTTGCTGTAGGACTAATGTTTTAAATATTGTTTTATGCTTATTGTTTTCAAACCAACAAGGAAGATATGTTTAATTGCCATGAGAGGAATTTAAAGCATGTAGCCTGCTCTCTGTTCGAGTACTCCAGTTACTCGAATAGAGTTCAATATTAAACATGTGGTAATACATAGAAAACCGAGTGAATTTTTATTAAGTTTGCAATGGTTAAGTTGTAAGTTATTGTTGACAGAAAAAAAGTTATTGCCACCGGTTTAAAGTAGCGTTTCAGACTTGGGCTCTTTCCGAATCATGTACGCAAGACTAAAATCTTGTTCCAACGTTGAAGGCACTGTTTTGCAGGCAATGTTGGGGCTGATCATGCTGTTTTTGAGCAAGGGGCTTCTGCAGTTAATGTGGGCTATGAGAAACTAGTGGAACAGAAGAAAGCAAACCCGGTGGCCCTGCTTTTGTCATCTGCTAGATGTTGAGACATCTGCAGTTTCCCTCATTTGCCGATCGATTGGAAACAGCTGTGAAACGGGTTATATTACATGGCAGGTACCCAGCAAAGGGCCTTGGAGGAGACAGTAACGCTCAAGATGTTGTTGATGCAGTCGTAGCCCCATTAGACTACGCAAGAAGATAGTTGAGCACTCGATACATTATATAGAAAATCTGACCATCTATCGTGGGAATTTCCCACCGTAAATTCTTCATCTTGAGCTTGGATCAATTACTGTTGATTTTATTCACACTCACAATTGAAATTATGTCTGAATAACCTGAATCCCAAATGAAAGACGGAATTGTAATGTAATCAACATTCTTGCTTCTGTGACAATGCTATAACATAGTATTGCTGTTTGAAAGATCAGATTTTTGTAGTCCTCTGCCTTCAAGACAAACACAGTGTTAAATAATTTAGGCTCAAAGCCCGAATTAACCTTTTTAGTTTTCACGGTTTTGCAAAGAAGGCCTCACACCTTTCATATGTTCAATTAAGCCCCTTGAAATTTAAGATCAATTAAGTAGGCTGCCTTTATTATTCTCTTTGACTTGGCAGTTGGCCTAGTCGCCATGGCAAAAACTAAATAATTATGCTCGGCTACCTACGCTAAGATGGCAAATAATAATAATATAATAATTTTTAGATAAATTATCTAAGTATAAATAATATACTACTATTAGTACTCCTAAACACAGCCGACAGAGGGATCTAAAATAAAAATGGTAGAGTTTTGTTGTTATCTAATTGAACAATGCTTGGTATTGCGGCAACTTTGGAGTGTCAGCTCCTCGTCCTTAGGATGCCTTGTAGCTTCCATTTTCACTATGCTTTTATTATTATTATTATTCATTTTTGAAGTTGGTAGTGTTTTAACATCCTCTTCTGCTTGTTGGTCTGACTGGATCACCTTTCGCCGACGCAAATTATGACCTGCCAACCGATCCCTACAACTTCGTTTGGTACCATCGAACGCTGAAAGTTCATGAAACCTGCTTTTACAGTTCAAAAATCAACAAATTGCACAAATAATAAACTGTATAGAATTAGAAAACTATAATAAACATAGATGCTTTTGATGGTATAAGACTTTCACTGGAATGTCCGTCAGCTCAGGATATGCACAATAAGGCTCACAAGTAACTAGGTCTAGGACAAAAAACAATACAATGAAAAAAACAAAGCAATTGTCACAAGTATATTATATTTATGCTTGATCTGTTTCTGAAACAAGATAAAAAGGAGACTTAATCTGGACATTAATGTGTGGGAAAACTCCAAATGACAAAACGAAAATGATAATTAAGTAGTGAAAATGAGGAAAGAGTAACCTGCTACACTGCTGGCAGAACCTCTGGCGAATGCCCTTAACCAAAACAAAAACAGCCTTTGCGTGTGGCTCGCAGACTTTGTGGCGCCGATGGTATTGCTTTGCATCTTTCAAATCCGCATTACATTCATCAGCTTGACAACCACCACCTGCACTACGAGCACCTAAGCTCGTAGAGTGTGAGTAGTGTATCAAACTCGTCCTCTCAAATCTCTCTCGTGGCACCACCCTTATCATGACTCTCCTCTCCTCTATTTGCTCCTCCTCATCTCCACTTTCAGTCTTTTCTTCCTCCAACTCTGATTCTTCCTCTGTCCCCGACTCATCTTCTATCCCTTCTAGCGTTTTAAATGACCTTTTAGCCATGTTAATAATCTAAAAAAACCTATGAGTGAAACTGAAAAGCGCTTTTCTTTGTATTTGGTGGGGGGTATCAGCTGGGTGTAGATAGAGATTTAGATTTGGTGACCCTGAGATAGCGAGGGAATTTTTAGGGTTTGTGAATGTAAGTGTGAAAGAAAGAAACCATCAAAAAGCTCCTAAGTGAGGTAATAAAGACGGAAAAAACAGGGACAATGGGCTTAATAACATGAGTGATGGAGCTTAGGGTAGTGAGTGAGAGTGACCCACCAAACATAAGACGCAAAGTGTCACAGCAACATAAGACGTTTAGGTTTAAGGAGGACATTACTTGAATCAAAGTTTTTTTTTTTTTTCTTTGTTTTCGTCTCTACCGACTGTTTGACATTTTCACTTTTCTATAGCTTTATGTTTCTTACCGCGCCGACGACGACTATCAGCGTTTAAAAAAAGAAATTAATTAATTAGTGAGATGGTGTGGCCAGCAGGTAGAGAGAGAAGGATAAGGAGAGGGAGCATGTGAACTGAAAAGGGTAATCAAAGCCAGAAGGATTAATAGAAGAGAGGGAGGTTTTGGGGTGGCGGGGTGTTAAACGGTTGAAAATCCAGACACGTATCATATTCACGTTTGTTCTATGACTCCGACAATCGACAAATATGCAAACAAAACTTGGGTGGCAGGACTCAGGAGGCAGAAATCTGTTGCGACCTGTTTCTGGGATATTGTTTTTGTATTGTCCCAGATATAGCAGAATCAGATTAGAGGCGTCCACGTATTTGGATTCCCTCATAATGATCATGTTAAATAATATTATTAAATAAAAAATACACTACTAATAAAATATATGAGATGATGTTGTTGTTTGGGTCATGTGGTAGGTGTTGGACTTTGTCATTGAACGTTCTACTTATCTTAGGTTCAAGTTGTGGACCTATCCAGTTCTTTTTGTTTTTCCAACCCTTCACATTTCATGGTCCAAACTCCAAAGAATAAAGAGGTGGTTGTTTTGAATGGGCTACGGACCCAGTTTATATGTTATTAATGAAGTTTGTTTTTGAATGGACTTCAACACTTCATGCCTTGTAGTTGTATCCTACCCACAAGTCCAACATTCATCAAAGGCAAATTAACGCGTATGGCACAACACTCGGCCTTCTGTACGAACTCAACTAATGGCTGTCTGGCTTTTGTTCCCTTACAGCTCTCCTAACCCACCGCTACTCTTCCATCCACCTTTCCTTCTCTTCTGTTTAACTGTTTATTATACCCCACTAATTTGATGCCCATACGACATTCTGTTTCTAATTAGTGTGGGAATTGTTAGGCGCCATATTCCTAAATGGGATAACCCAACCCAATCTTCCACTTTCCCAACCCCCCCCCCCCACACACACACACAAAAAATCACTTACTTACAGATCCACTGACTTGTAATGTTGGACTCCCCAACTTCCTGGAAATATATAAAAGAAAAGAAAAGAAAAAGAAAACCGTGCCAAGACCATCATTTCTTTTAATATATCTAATGATATATTTATTATTCATTGCCTGATTTTACATGGTTCTTCTTATCATTTATCAACTGAACTAATTACATTCATCGTATTTTTTTAATTAAACTTAGTAAAATTTATATTAAGAATACACCACTACTATTTAACATGTTTCCCTTTTATCTTCATACGGTGTACATGTATGCAATAAATTTTGATTTCTTTAACTCAAAGAATAATTTGAGTTTAATAAATGAATAAATAATGTAAGACAAATTGAATTAAAATAAATTGAATGTATTCGTTGCCTTTTTAGGAATCAACTTTAAAGAAATAAAAAACCTCTCCATTTTAATTTTTTTGCCGGATATAATAATTGAGCCCCCACATCATATGATTTGCACCAGAAGGCGACAACTCAACCAATCAGAGTAACTTATCTGTTACGTTTCTGTTCAGTTCTATAAAAGACCAAAACCAATGAGCTTTGAGTTCGGTTTCACCTAGTCTCGTTTATCTCCGGTCTCGAGTGTTTAGCACTTACTCACCCTCTTATTTATTTTGCTCTTGTCTTCTTCACAGTCGGACCACTATGAACCGCTTCTTAAAATCTTCATGGGCTCGATTGGTCCCCTCCAGTATCCACCGCCTCCACTCCTTTGCTCCTCAAAGTTCTCGCCACTTCTCTCGCTTTGCAGGGGAAGGGGATGATGATGATGATCTTCAACCCCCTCACTCATGGAAATCAATGGAGGGTCTCCTCCGTTGCTCCGCCAATTATGTGCCTCTCTCTCCCATTAGCTTCCTAGAGAGAGCAGCAAAGGTTTACAGGGATAGAACATCGGTTGTTTATGGTTCTCATAAGTACACGTGGAATCAAACTCATGAACGTTGTCTCAAGCTCGCTTCTGCTCTGACCCAGCTCGGGATTTCCCGGGGTGATGTGGTACGTTGAATTATCTAACATCTCTTCTTCTTTTTATTTTATCCCTTTGGGGTTCATTTTCATCTTCGCTGTAGCTCTAAATCCTTCACCCACCAATTTGTAATTGCTCCAGTGTGTTTATTCTTTTTTTTTTTTTTTGGATCCTAGTTCGCAATTGGGTACTGGTTTTTATCTTCGAGGACGTTGAGCTGTTCTCGACCTGAATAAAATAGATCACTACCACTACTCTTAGTAAATTCTGATATGATTCTCAGTTGAAATGCTTGCATGTATCTTCTGACAATCAATCCAACAAAAATATCTAGACTTTTTCTTCAAAGCTAGTTTTAGGATTTATAAACAATCAGTTTGTGTATTTGTTTGACAAACTATTAGTTTCGTTTTGATAAATTCATGATTCCATGAAAAATTGATCTGTTATCAACTTGCAGACCCAAGCTGTCTGATATTCATTTTCGCTTCACTAAGATAGGTATTAACCTTGGTTTTTCCGGAGAAAAAAAAGTCTAGTTCATTTTCCAACCCAATCTGTTGGGTTTTTTGTCTTTATTTAGTTAAATTTTCCGTTCAGTCACATGTATGCTATCGTGCTGATGACAGAATTTGATTGACTTAAAAAGTACTACTTGTCAAACAAGAAACTTAAGACTTGTGGTCAGGAAAAAAATTTGGGATGTGGGGAGTGAAGTTGGCTAGCAAACTTCTATGAATGTTAGTTAAGTTATTTGATTTTCATTTCCTTCGAAGTTTATTTATTAACTGCTCTGGTTAATTAATGAACCATAATCTTTCTTGTATATGTCATTGCAATAAAATTTTCATTTTGCATTTATATTTTTTTGTTGAATTTTACCCACTACATAATACCTCATGGAGGTGCCTTTCTTAATTACTGAATCAATTGGGATTTTCATTTTGAGCTCTAAATTGTTTAAGCAGGTGTCGACCCTGGCTCCAAATGTTCCAGCAATGTATGAGCTGCATTTTGCGGTTCCAATGGCCGGAGCAGTTCTTTGCACACTTAATACACGCCTTGACTCGGCCATGGTCTCAGTCCTATTGACACACTCGGAAGCTAAGGTCCTATTCGTAGATTACCAGTTACTTGAAATTGCTCGTGGAGCACTTGATCTTCTTGCTAAAGCAAACACAAAACCACCTATCTTAATCTTGATTTCTGAAAGGGATGATTCATCTCCAAGCGGCTTTGTACCAGGAACTTACGAGTATGAAAGCTTTCTAGAAACTGGGCATATTGGATTTCAGATAAGAAGACCTAAAAGTGAATGGGATCCCATCAGTGTGAATTATACATCTGGCACTACATCTAGGCCCAAAGGAGTTGTCTATAATCACAGGGGAGCCTACCTCAACGCTCTTGCAACTGTTTTCCTTCATGGGATGGGCTCAATGCCTGTTTATCTGTGGACTGTGCCTATGTTTCACTGTAATGGCTGGTGCCTCATTTGGGGGGTTGCAGCGCAGGGTGGCACAAACATATGCCAGAGGAGTGTTTCCCCAAAGAAGATATTTGAGAATATAGTCCTGCACAACGTGACACACATGGGAGGAGCTCCAACAGTGCTCAACATGATTGTGAATTCATCCATCAGTGATCAAAAGCCACTTTCCCGCAAGGTTGAAATAATGACAGGTGGCTCACCGCCACCCCCACAGATCCTCTTTAAGATGGAAGAGTTTGGTTTTAGTGTAAATCACTTGTACGGCCTCACAGAAACTTATGGTCCAGGTACATACTGCGTGTTGAAACCTGAATGGGATTCCTTGCCTCCTGATGAGCAATCAAAGTTGAAAGCCCGGCAAGGAATGCAGCATCTTGGTTTGGAGGAGGTCGACATAAAAGACCCTGTCACCATGGAAAGTGTACCAGCTGATGGTAAAACCATGGGTGAGGTTATGTTCAGAGGAAACACTGTGATGAGTGGATACTTAAAAGACTTGCAAGCAACAGAGGAGGCATTTCGAGGTGGATGGTTTCGGAGTGGGGATCTTGCTGTGAAGCATCCAGATGGTAACATAGAAATAAAGGACCGGCTGAAGGATATCATAATTTCAGGGGGAGAGAATATAAGCACGGTAGAGGTCGAGACAGTTTTGTATGGTCATCCCGCAGTTCTTGAGGCTGCAGTTGTTGCACGGCCAGATAATCATTGGGGACAGACCCCTTGTGCATTTGTGAAGTTAAAAGAGGGATTTGATGTCGGTGCTCAAGAACTAATCAGGTTTTGCCGAGATCACTTGCCGCATTATATGGCTCCCAAAACAGTGATCTTTGACGAATTGCCAAGAACTTCAACAGGAAAGATACAGAAGTTTATACTGAGAGAAAAAGCAAAGGCCCTAGGCAGCCTCTCTTAAGCAAAATCATTAATGTGCTAACCCAAGTTTCCTCCAAAACTTGTAGATATGAAAATTTCGAAAAGTTGCTCATTATTTTTCTATGGTTGCCTAAACTGTGATGTTTTTGCCATCCAAAGACAGTTGAGGAAAAAAAAAAAAAGCCAAATTGACATCAAAGCCACAAATTTTCTCTGCCATTTGCCAGCATAAGCCACAAAGTTTTTGTGCATTTTGCAGCAGGAAATACTGCTTGCTCACAGAGTGGCTCTTGCAGCATGTTGATCCAGATCGATGTTGATAATGTGGGGATAGATGAGAGAGCCACAGTATAGACGATTTCCAATCTTCAATCCGCTTGAAATCATAGATAATTTCTGATCATGGTAGTGGGCCTTTGGTTTTCCTTCCAAATCAGCTACCAAGACGCCTGCATTTTTCCCCAGAGGTAGTCGTGCAATATTATACTTCTCCATGATTGCCACAACCTTTCGGATGAAAGGATACCTGAAAAATAAGTCAAAAGTAACCGAAGTTCCCTGTCCAATAGGTACAATAATGCTTAGGTTATCAGAAATTATTAATGAAAAAAAAAAGCAGCAGATCATTGGCAATACAATATTAATGGTTCAACCAATATCAACCGCAGCTAATATCTTTCTACTGTTTTAATTCAAAAAATTATAGCACCATCCATATTTAACAATTCATCGAAATTGGACATTAGTGAGTGCATGTGCTTAAGGAAACAAATAAGAAATTAGCATTACCGTGGCTAATCCAATCCAGTAGTGGCCATCTCCATCATATCTAATATTATCAGGGAGGCCTGGTAAATTATCAAGAAATTTCTCCAGTTGTCCCTGTTTGCTCCCCTCTATGTAATATTTGTTACACCTTCTCCTGCAATTAAATTGTTATCAACCACGTTAAACAAATCACGATTAAAGAATAAAAAGACTAGCAACGATGCAACATACATAATGGTTTCACAGAAGATTGCAGAATCTTGACGTGGTGATACCGCAACTCCATTAGCAAAGTAAAGTTCCCTGACTAACACTTTGGTTTTTCTGGTAACCGGATCGAAGCTCATAAATCGCCCATGAGGTTTACCCTCCAACATGTCCCACGAGTAGTCATGCAAGTTATATTTGTAAGAAGCGTCTGTGAAATATATCATACCATTGTCTGCAATATCTACACCATCTGTAATTTTGAATCTCAGGCCATCAGCCTCATCGGTCAGCAGCTCCACCTTACCCTCCTTGCTTATATTCAGTATTCCCTGATACATTAACTATCAAATCTTTTCAGTATTTGATTTTGATTGCTTCCAGGTCAAGAACTACGTCGGAAAGATAACTAACCTTATAAGCATCAGCTACGATAACCTCATTGTTGTGCCCAAGGGCGACTCCTAGCGGTCTACCATGCGTGTTAACCAAATTTTCCACGGCTGAATCATTCAATCTGACTCGCTTGATCCAGCCATCCTGACAACCCGTGTAAATGAGTTGTGAACTGGAATCATATGCGATATCTTCTGGTCCTTGCAACTGCCCTGCACCAACGAACTCTGCTCCCTGTAGCATGCGACCGTTGCGCAACGACACAGTCATGGGTGGCTGACCCAACTCCTTGATGGGCAAAGGAGCAGGATCGAATGAATCAAGCTGGTAGACAAGCACAGCTGCCAGTACAGGAAACATTGTGGATAAAACAAGTCTGGAAGGCCATAACCTCTTTCTTGGTTGGTTAGCCGAGTTAGAAACCTGACATCTCAAAATCGTTTCAGAACTTGAGTCAGCCATTGCAGCGCTACAAGCTCCAGACGGATTCTTATCTTGAAATCCTTTAATATGGATTGAAAATGTCAGGCCCCTCACGTGGTTCTCATCGCTCCGTGTGTTCCCCGCTGCCCACCCGCACGTGGCTGCTGACGATTACAATTAGTAGTGAAGAGTGAATTTGGACCGACGATTGGATTTGACTATTCCATTTTTCTCTTTCTTTAATTTATTATTATTATTTTTTAATCTTTCTACCACTTTATCAAGCATCTAATCGCCTGTTCCTTAAGGAAAGTTAACAATAATAAATGGTATAAATGTCATTTAGTTTCTGACTTAAACAAATTGAAATAAGTGTTAGGTTAGGACCAAATGTGTTATTAGACCTACCACGGAGCTACTAATTATTAATGTCACAAAGGACATTTGTACATAAATTTGATCATACAATTATTTATATTTTTTTATTTTTTTAATTATTAAAATAATTAAATTATAATTAAATTAAAAAATTATTTTAATAAGTTATTTATTTTCTATTATTTTTGTCGGTTAACTTTTCTAAAAATAGTACTACTGCCACTACAAATTCTTTAAAATTAGTACTCCTCGGAACTATACGCTATGGCCTATGTGTATGCCGTTGCTGGCCATGCTCTTCAAACATAAAACAATTGGGATCTAAACAGATTATTATATTCGATCCAATGCTCAGAGTGAGCCTCAAAATCGTATGTTTAGTGCCAACTTTTGGATAGCAACTTAATTTGGTACGTTTGGTTATTCGCCACCGTGTATTAATTAATTAGGAAAGTCCTATTGCCCTCTATTCACTTCAGTAATTGGTATAGATAATAATGTCAAAAATATATTCAATCATCATACTTGGAAATAAATATAATTTTTGACTAGTAGCAATTCTGGTCTCACTTTTCATTTTTGGCTTGATTTAAAATGATGCTTTCAATAAATATAATATCAAAATGATATTATATGGGTTAGAAATAAAGGAGATGTTGCTGAGTCCAGATATAGGAACAAACTCCAAATAAATTATAAACTTGAGAAAAATAAATCCAGTATTATTATTATTATTATTATTATTATTTTCTGAATGTGAAAATTCTTGAGGAACTAAACTTGGATTTGGATAGGGATGGGGATTTCCAGAAGCCGGCCGATGATATGTAGCTGTGGCAGCGGTCTCGGCTATGGAGATAGGACGAATATTTTTTCATCCCTCGCTAGCCAGCCAAATCAACCAGCCTCTTTAAGTCATGGCCTCTTTGTCGTTGGTCTTGGGTGGGGTTGTGTCCTTGCGTTGTTTTGTTGTTTTATCAGAAATTTAAGGCACATATACCGGAGATTTGTCCCTATTAGCATATAGAAAAACTAAAGATAACTGAGAGCAGATGAGATTATTGTGGGTACAGGATGTGCCTATGGAAGGATCATTTTCCACCACAGCAGAAGAAGACAAGAACCAAGTAAAATTTAAGGCTGAAGTTCGACGTCTGAATAAGTCCATCAGGATTGGCATAATTATCTGTTTCATTTTTTGAAAACCAAGTATTCAAATCAAGCAAGTAATATACAGAACCCAAATATATATATATACACACATATATTCTAACAAAAGTAGAATATCGAGATTTTTAACTTGTTTTGCTCGGAACTTGGAATCATTTTCCTTAAATAAATAATTGGCCTAAACGTGACGAACTAACTGGGCCTGCAGACAGCCTGGAAGATCTATCCTCGTTATGTAACCACGATCCATCACTTGATGCATTATATATACCAAAAACTTCTAATTCTGCCAATTAGCCAAATTGAGATGGATTCTCTCTCTCTCTCTCTCTCTTTTTATTTATTTTCTATTGTATATTTGGTTATTTTACCTGATTGCAAGCCAATGCACAAACCGTTTACTTGCTTTTAATATATCTGTAATATGATATTTATATCTGTTATATCATTCTTACTAGTTTGTTGTTTGATTTTAATGACCTTTATTTCATAGTCATACTCCCACGAACAGACATTATTAAGAAAATAATGGGTGAGTCGTCTGAGCTTCCAGCATATCTAGTGAGTAACACTGAAGAGAAACTTGGCTTTAGCCAAGATAAAGGTAGGTGTAATTTGGTTCATGCCCAGTTAATCTTACAATAAGATAATCATATAGTTTTGTTTTGCTTATAAGCAGGAACTCAAGTTTACTCCCTAACAAACTGTGTATTCATCTTATAATATGGCTATTTATCGGTGCACTTTGTTTTGTATTTTCTCTTTGTGTTATACCTTTCTTCCGCATTACATACGACAAAATATGAGAAAATACCATACAGATGTTTTACCCTATAAGTATTAAAGAATTAGTACATGAAATTTTAATGTTATTTCTCCTTCTCACGAATATTTTTCTCCAAATCTTTTGATATTCTATCTATATATATAAATTATATTTTTACAATTAAAACTTATAATAATAATAATAATAATAATAATAATAATAATAACTGTAATTATAACAACCCAAGCCAGCCCACAAACATGAACAAAGTTGTTTGTTTTAAATTAACTGTAATTATAAGTATCACAAAAACGCATAGAGAGGAAAGAGAGAGAGAGAGAGAGAGAGAGAGAGAGAGAGAGAATAAATTGTTTGTTTTAAATGTGCTTAGATATATAATACTAATGTTCAAGTAAATTTAAGATATTAAGCTTAATACGAGATATGGGTTAAACTGTAAACAAAATATGATAATTTTATATATAATTATATTAATATGATATTTATAAAATATTAAAAATACGGTACGAATATAAATTTAAAAATTTTATAATATGAATTATTAATGTATCAAAATTTATATAAAATAAATTATTTTAAATATGATTATAATATAATAAAAAATACGAATATAATACAAATATATAAATTATTAGTTTGAGAAGATATTTAATTATTCTGGGAACCCATTTTTGAGACTGATGCTATGGATGGGATTTGCCTTGCCTTCACCCCTGAGAATAAATTTTTGTACCTTTCCGGTCGAGTTAACCGGTAATTCCCCAAAAACTACAGTTCGAGGAACCATAAAATCTGGCAGTTGTTCCTC
>JBBYHO010000008.1:12432673-12446348 GCA_038382025.1 Adansonia gregorii | reverse complement strand
ATCACAAAATTGAGGGGCAAAAAAGGACCGGTAAAATTATGGTATGACAACTGCGCATATGACGGATTTAGTACAAAGAATCTTGGCACCTCGAAATCTTCATTTGCAGATGGCGAACTTGCCTATTGGCTGTCCACCTACATCGAAATTTCGACAACAAAATTTATGGTAGATTGGTGTCCTCTGCTGCTGAATGATCATATGGAAGACAGGGGATCAGAAAACACCAAAATCTTCTTAAATTAAATAATTGAACAAAAGAAAAGAAAATAGTTTTGCCGGAGAGTACAATGCATTTGGTAACTATGATAATGTGCCATTAGTTTATGGCTAAAAAGGATACGGGAAATTATGGGAGACAAGGAGAATCAGTGCTTCTTCCTTGGCTATCAACGGAAGCATGTGATGCATGCGATTTTCTGCAATACTGTATTTGACTCTGCCGCCCCTTCGGCCTTCTTTCAACCCAAAGCTTTCTAGCTCTTTATGTTTTGCGTTTAGTTTTACAATTTACATTGTCTTCAAATTCGATAAAAACTAATGTCTTCAATAAACAATCTCTGCTTCACGGTAGTGGCCAAAAAGTAGCTACAGGATTCGGTGCCCTTTGGTCTTTGGAATTCATTTTATGTCCCTAGATTCTTTGCCTTGGGGTCTAGCTTTGTGCGAAATGAGGTCCCAATTCGTCGTGTTTCATATTTTAATATTTTACCGCTATCCTTGATCGGTTGGCCTCATATCTCTGGTTCTAAACTATTGGGTCAACCATGCATTACCAGCCTTGAATGTTCATAAACTAGATTTTTTTAAGGACATAAATAAAACTATGGTTGGGAAGAAGGGTATCTCACTAATGATTGAGGGGCAAGGCAGCATACGGCTCACACGGGCCGTACCATTTGTTTACAATTTCAGGATCATAAACAAAAATTAACCATCCCTATACATTATTCATCTTTTGGACGTAACACTAAAGAATTATAAACGATTGCAAGTTGCAGGCTAAATATGCTACAAGTATCTTTCAATTGTAGGGCAGAACCCAACGCCACGTGGGCCAATGATTGGACTTTGGCATGAAATTGCTTTCTTATAAATAGGTAGAACAACTATGGACGTCTAACTATATATCCACCTTCGAATTGAATGTTTTGAGCACTTTTTCTGTGAAAATATGGCAGGCTCATCTGTTATCCATGGGGTGAATGTTCCAGTCAGATCCATAAGCTTGCCATCGAGGTTGACGCTTAATTCTATTGAAACAGAGCTGAACGAGCTAAAAACATTCGGAGTATTGTCAGGTTTACGAAAAATTCACGCTGGTGGTCAGAGTGAGACAATTTGTACTGGTTTCAGCAGGCTTGCAAAGTTGTATACGAACATTGAAGAAATAATTCTGTCCCCAATCACTCAGCAAGCTCTTCATCATCAGCAAAATGTAGAACTAGTAGAGAAGGCACTTGATGACTCGGTTGGATTGCTAGATGCATGTGGCACTGCAAGAGACCTAATTATGATGATGACGGAGCAAATACAAGACCTTAAGTCAGGTTTACGTAGGAGGGGCAGAGATTCAAGCATTGGAACCAATATCCTTGCTTATATCAGCTTTAGGAAGAAGTTGAAAAAGAATATTGCTAAAAGCCTTAGAGTACTGAAGAGATTGGAATGCAAAGATAATGTCACATTTCCTCTCTTTGATGTAGGTTGCCATCTATTAATGGTGGTAAATTCACTGAGGGAATCCAATGACATCACAATTTCTATGCTTCAGTCCCTCCTGTCATTTCTTTCAGTGCCAACCAAAGCTGGAGGCGGGTCTTTGATTTCAAAATTGATACCAGTTGCAGCCGATAGAAGCCAGAAGCTTTTGAATGAGGTAGGGATTGTCGACTTTACCATGTACACACTCCATGGACGAGTACGAAAAACTGATGCCAAGATTGATGCACAGGTGGAGATAAGGAGACTAGAGACACTTTCTGCTACAATCGAAGGCCTCGAAGCAGGTTTAGATTGCCTGTTTAGATGCCTAGTCAAAACTAGAGTGTCTCTACTTAATATCCTCACACCTTGAGGGTACTATTGTACTCTTCGTTGTTCATGGTATCTGCATTTTAAAGGATTGGTCCATGTTCAAGAACCAGATTTTGTAAGAGAATTGTATGAGCTAGATCCACACAAGCATCGAGGATTCCATCGTTTCGAATCATGCTAATTAATTAGATTTTACAAAACATTTTGTTTAAAGCTTTGAGAAAAAGGGAAATGTTATGGATCTTCAATTGGGTGAAATTCCTTTTGTAAGTGGTTTGGATCACTTTCCTTGATATCATCACCCACCGGTGATGCCAAATTGTTGCATAGTTATATTGTAGTTGAAAGCCCAAAACAATACAAATAGAATTAGTCCTTCTATATTTCATTCTCATAGATCATACCCAATCTCCATTAATGTTAAAATGTTTGTTCAATTATGAATGCACAACACAGATTAATGCAGCTGTTAATATATATAGCCATGATATATATATATATATATATCACGATTATCATCTAGTTTTGATGTTTTTTCCTATCTGAGAATGATTCTCAGATATATGGACTGGACTAGGAACTGTTAAAGGAGTAATTAATTTTTCCTCTTTATCATGTCAACATACCTCTTTTAGAACATCGTTCAACCATTTATAAAAGGAAAATAAAAACACTTTATAAGGACATGACTGAGAATTACGACTGCAATAGCTATTCTTTAATTCTGTCTACAATTTTCAATAAACATGATGAAGGAATGATGAATCTTTATTATAATTTTCAAAGACATCAGCCTAGGAGGAAACTATGAGAAAACAAAAGCGATTAGTTGATAAAAAAAACCTTTGTCACTGAGAGAAAGCCCAATTATGTCCTTGGTTAACAGACGTACAATTTTTTTAGCTGATGGAACTTACCTGCAATCAAGGTTACATTTTGAAAGCTTTGCTCATAATATCTTGCTTTAAGCCTAAAATAACCCTTCCATTTTATCATCTAAAGAATTCTGGATGATTGGTTTTCAGATTTTTATTGTAGCATCTGTGAAACAGCAGCACCTTTCCCAAACAGCCAGATGGGACATGGCAATTTACTGAATTCCAGGATACACGGACCTTGCTATTGCCGCATGTATTGCAATAGTAAAGCTGTAACACCTCAATCTCACATCAAAAATTTTTAAAGATCTGTTATAATATATATATTGAGACTTAAACTTATATTTGCGAGACGCCTTTTGGGGATAGAATCGTGAGATCCAATGAGCCAAAGCGAACAATATCTCGTAAAATAATACATGTTTCCTATCCAAACATGCCTTCTAATAAATTCAAATTTTAATTAACTTAATTTATGTAATTATTTTTTTAAAATTGATATTTAATAATTTTAAATTTTAATATCAATAAATTTTCCTTAAAACTCACAAACTATAAGCTTTCTGATTGCTTAAAATTGGGGAAAAAAATGTGGCAGGCTTCTAAACAAGGCCAAATGGAGCATTATCAGTTGGTAAATGAAATGGACACAAGTAATACAAGACACTCGTGCACACAATATAATAGCAATACAAAAGGATGCCAATTATTGCTATAATCAAGACCTTGGAACTATAATAACCTTTAAAATATACGCTTTGCTTTTGGTTTTATCTAACAGATCTGGATCTCAATCTCGAGGAGAATATTATTCAATACCTTTGCTGTCCAAAGTTTCTTACAGGTGGAGACAAACCAGGTAAGCCACATATTTAGATAGTGAGGCAGCTGCAATTCTTAAAACTTGAGAATGGTTTTGGTTGGGATAATGTAGCTGGAAAGGGGGCAAGACAGGTGATGACTATTTTAGCTACATGCTTGAAGAAACACAGAAATGACAAAGTAGCAGGACACCTCATGTACATACTTGATATTTCAACTGTTTTATAGGGATTAGATGAACAGTATAATAATTGTTTTTATGCAAAGCAATTCAAGATAAGAGAAAAAATTTTCAGTACTAAAATTTAAATCTAAATTTACTAAATATTATCATTTAAAAATAAATACATAAATTAAATAAATTAAATCTCGAATTCAAACATCATTTATTTGGATTATGGTGGTGAATGACGTGACAAGGTATCCGAAATCAAAGGGGAAACCCACTCTGGCTCACATGATGACCACATTAGCATTCAATACCCTTGCCTTATCTCTTCTCTTTTATGTCTCTAATATAAATAGATATTGATTGATTGGATTTAAGCCATCTCAAATTCAAGCTCTCAAAGAAAGAAAAGAACAATGCAAATTAAAATGGGTAGCAAATTCCATACAAGATCAATCAGCTTGCCATCGAGATCACATCCTAGCACCCTTAGAATCGAAGATGAGCTTAACAGGCTCAAAACTTGGGAAGCATCAGCTTTGTCAACATCTGAGTCGATTTCCGCTGGTCTTTCGGGACTGGCAGACTTGTATCAATGCATGGATGATCTTCTCAACATGGCTTCGACCCAACTAGTACTCTCCAGGCATCAACATGAGAAATGTATTGATGAATTGTTGGATGGATATGTGAGGCTTTTAGATATTTGTGGTATTGCAAGCGATTACATGTTTCAAATTAAGGAACATGTTCAAACTCTTCAATCTGCTATCCGAAGGAGGAAGGGAGATTCAAGCATTGAGAATAACATTCTTCATTACACTCGATTCAGGAAGGAGATGACGAAGCAAGGAAAAAAATTGATCATAGAATTGAAGCAAATAGGCATCAAACTTGGAGCATCACCACTCCTGGATCAGGATCATCATTTCTCAGCTGTGATTCGGGTGCTGAGAGAAGCTAATGTCATGAATGCTTCAATCTTCCAATCCCTTTTCTCATTCCTGTCAGCACCAGTTTCCTCAAGGCAAACAAGATGGTCTCTGGTCTCAAAATTGATGCACAAAGGTGTAAAATCATGTGAAGAAAAGCAAGAGAATGCAAATTTGGAAAGCGTCGATGCTGCACTTTGTAGACACACTTCTGATGTTGAAAAGATGCAAATTGCACATAAAAAATTGGTGGCTTTGGAGACTAGCATTGAACTCATAGAGAACCGCCTGGAATGCTTGTTTAGGCACTTGATCAAAGCAAGAACCTCTCTCTTGAACATAATCTCTCAATAGGGTAATTCTCATGGATATTTCTTTTGCCAAATCCTGCTGATGCATCCAAGTTTTAGAGGATATGCCAGGCGAATTCAATTTCAATCAATGGATTTGTACATTATAAAAAAATTTTATAGTTGCAGAATTAAATACAGATTGGAGTTCTACAATCCAAATTATGCTGCGTCCTTATCTTTTCTTATAATTTTTTCTGTTAACATTGAGATTTTTCTCTTGAGAGAAACTATTACATCAGTTTATAAGGGTTGTTCATGATCATACACCGGAGAATAAGGGGATAAAGGGAACAAATTGTTTTAAAACAATACCCTGATCAAATCATCTTGATTCAAATTTTAGTTTTGAAAATCCTTTGATCTTGAAAAGCAATTACTAAGACTCTGAGACCACAGTCAGCTCAAATCTGGGCTCACCATATTAAAAATTCACATCCCAGCATTTTAGAGCTCAATAAATTTGAAGAATTATTCTACACAAACAATGGTGGATAAAACGACCAGCTTGGGCTATACACTATCAATCTTAGGGACCCTAAGAATATTAGATGTGAACCTCCAATTATAGGTTCATAGAAGCATGATTTGAAATGAAATTCTGTAAGTTTTAGCTTTAAGAAAGCAAATAGATCTAAGAGAGAGAGATAATCAACAGAAAATGGGAAGGATTTTGAATATCTCATAGTTGTAGTCCCTTTATGACATTGCATCTGGAACTAAAATCCACGTAGCAGAGTTATTAACGTTAGGTCCACAACTTGAACAGATACGATAGCTATCATACTGCATAATCATGATAAATGATTAGGTCCACAACTTTGACAGCTTAATCATTATTATTTGGTTTTATACTCGTTTAGCATGTTGCAAGGCTTTTTCATGAACTAATAATGTGCAGATGAATTAGTCAATAATGATGAAATACACATGCCAGAGGAAAATATCAGTCTTGATATGTTCAGGGCAAATTAATAACATGTAACAACAGATCAGCCTCCATAATGTTTGATACTATGGCTGAAGTTCAACATGTTTTAATATGACATCTCAATTGTTTCACAAGAAAGCTGCGACTTTTCTCCTTTTCTTTTTCTTTTTCCTTCACACACTTTTACTATATTCCTCATTCAGGTAAAAGTGTTATTGAGCTCCTGAGTTCCTCCATGTGTTGGAGATAAACCTACGAAAAGGGCACTCGGAACAGGACATTAATTAAGACCATAACACGTGTCAGAACGAGAGTAGAATTTAGAAGTTCAATATATGCTTTTGTTGATTATCCTTTACTCCAACATTTAGGCATTTTATTCAATAAAGATATGGCATCTCCGGTGGATCAGACGCTCAACTCCATTTTTCAAAGCAGAAAAAGCACTTTAGTATATAGATACGTGAATATATTGCTAACTTTAATATAATCCAATGGCTCTATCTGATAATCATCAAAAGATAATATCAATAAATTTAAATTCAAATTTTAATATTTATAAATTAGTTTTAATCTTTTGCGACCTTTGTTTATACCAAAACATAATAATTGAAATGCAGCAGAGCACCTGGCCGGGGTCCTGGTATTGGATAAGGCCGCATACATGGCCGGCTTTCTACATGATGAATTGATCATTGAGATACGTTTGGTTGTGTTAATTATATCAAGAATGTCACACAAAGATTATGCACCAAGCCATAATAGTTTAATAATATGTGTAACTCCAAAACTCAACCAAGGTAACTATATAGAAAAAAATCGAAATACAGGGGAAAAAAATGACAGAAATAAACCAAAATCAAAACCAAACCCTTTGTCTATCTTTACTCAACTCTAGAAATTAATATAGCCTCCAATGGGTTCGCCAAAATCCATCAGAAGATCCTCCTCTTGGCTGTTTAATCCTAACAAGTTGAATACGTCAATGTAGTAGCATTCATGCATCCATGTAATTATCCGAAAACATATTATCTGTACAACATTATAATATCTATATCGAGTAGAAGATTGACGTCTTAGTCTGGCAGATATCTGCTAGCAAGCCTTGAGGTACCACTCGTACACGCATATTATAAATGATATTTTTTTAATTTCTTTTATATTGTTATCTACCTCCATTCCTTAAAATGCTTAAGTTTATTAAATGTAAGGTTCCTGATCTTTTCGGATCTCAAAATACAAAGTTTCAAGGTCCTACATATCTAAAAAGCTTTGGATAGTTACATTTTCTTTAAATGCTTAGCCAACTTCCATGAATAGAACAAATAGAAAAATATAGGTCGGCGTTTGACAGTGGTAATGGTGCATTATTAGATGATGAAAAATGCAGAGGGGTCTAATGAATCCAGAGGGTATGAAAAAAACAAAATCCCAAAAGTCAGATACACTGTACCCAAATGAGAACCTTGGGGATTTAATTAAATAAGGCAAGTTTATAAGACTTTTTTGGTTGGACATTCTCCAAGAAAATTCCCACACTATCTTCACATGCCTTACACATTGGCACATGGGCCTACAGTCTACAGCGACTTCCGGTTCCTTTCCATCTCCAAATTTGTTGGTATAAGTATATGCTAATGGACTATAGAACTTAGCTTGCCTCCCATACCATCATAGATGAGTCTTTCTAGAATGAAAAGAGTGGCAAGGGCTGCTTTCTCCTCAAAGTCCACTAAAAAACACAGTGTCCGATCCATCAGCTTCCCAGCTAGATCACATCCAAGAAGGCTTAGATTGGAAGAGGAGCTGAACAAGCGTTGGTCTTTGCAGCGTGCTTCAGCATCAAATGCTGAAACACTTTGCACCGGTCTATTTGGCCTAGCAGAGTTGTATATTTGCATGGAGGATCTTCTGACTTTGCCCCTCACCCAACAAGCTTTAGCTCAGCATCTCAATGAGGAATGGGAAAATGCATTGTTAGATTGTTCATTAAAGTACTTGGATCTATGTGGTAACACAAGGGATACCATTTTGTCTATGAAACAGAGTATTAGAGAAATTCAATCAGCTCTTCGACGAAGCAAGGCAGGAGAGCTAAGCATTGAAAGCAATATTAGTGGCTACATTTGCTCCAGGAAGACTATGAAAAAAGAAATTGCAAATTCTCTTGCATCATTGAAGCAAATGGACAACATATTCAGAGACTTTCCCCCGTATGCACAAAAACACCATCTCTCTGCAGTGGCTGGATTGCTTAGAGAAGCAAGCCTGATCACTGCCTCCATCTTTCACACCCTCCTTGTATTCCTGTCTCCATCATCGTTGAAGCCAAAATCTTCAAAGTGGTCATTGGTTTCAAAGTTGGTGCGGAAAGGTTTGACATCATCTGAAGAGCAGCAGTATATGAACGAGTTAGACAGAGTTGATGTTGCAGTTAGCAATTTATTACGGCAGAGTTCGAAAGAAAAGTCTGAGGAAAAGAAAATTCAATCTGCACTGGTAAAATTGGAATCTTTGGATGCTATCTTTGAAGGTTTTGAAGAAGGATTAGAGTGCATGTTTAGGAGCTTGCTCCATAATAGAGTTTCTTTCCTAAATATACTTTCCCATTAGAAATTTTCTGATCTGAAAACTATATCCTCCAATCTTTTAAGATTTGAGAGGTGGAACTACTCCAGGTTTTTACAGCAAGGTGCATAAATCAAAACGTATAGTGAAACACTGAAATGTAATGTAAAATGTCTCACTTATGGGGCCAAATGTATAGTACTTATTGCACAACTTTTGCTTCAGAAATTGCTGGAGCAGCATTTGTATTTTTTGTGAGTTCCATTACTGAATTCAAGCACTAATTTGTACTTCCTGCCAATGGAGACAGTAATCGATTTTAATTAAGCATACGGTTGGTCTAACTGTTTGAATGACAGTCATCATTTCAAATCTACGGAGGGCCAACGTTTGATGAAATGGAGCTTCTAGATACCAGCACAAGAAAAAACGATACGCTATTTGGCTATGAGAATTGTTCCAGACCGTTATCGGATCTTTCTCTTTCTTCACCGCGGTTGCAGTTCCATTCTCCGGAAGCGTATCTGGTCTGGATGAAGGCATAGCACTGTCATTTACATCGGCAAATCCATGCTTTTATGTGGGCGCAGGATTAAACTGAGGGCTAGCAACCTTAGCCTTGAGGCATGGGATTCCTGCTATGCTTGAAACTGGTGCCTAAATTTAAACCTCGCGAATGTCTAAAAGGCTAAAAAGATGTTCTCTGTACACAAACCGGCAATCAGCTCAGAAAGTTTTCACTTTCTGACGTACTTCTCCCTCCTCACTGAGAGCACATGCTGTGCAACAGCAATATACCAAAATTTCTAAGCTGAATTTCAATATCTAAATAACAGATTAGAAAATTCGAAATAATGCATTGAAATGCCGAGGTTTGAATGGCAGTTGCATTAAGCTTTTTGATAATTTTAGGACGCATTGATATGGTTAAGATTGGAGCACCGCCATTTCAATCATACTTGACAGATTCGCGTACACGAGACCATTTAAATCTGGTTAACAAAGTCAAAATTTCCAAATTCTTAAACACAAGCGAAACAAGAAGAATCACGACTTAATCACCAATACAAATCTAAACCTGACAAGCAACTCAACCTTCAGCCAACCATGTATCTAGTTACCAGAATAAGTTGGTACACATCACCGCTTGTAGACAACCTCACCTTTAAAATTTCTTTTGGGGTAAAGAATTGCTTTAGGTAAAAGATAAATCGCCCTATAATATCAGTCAGCAGCAACGACAGGTTAAAATATCTAAGCAAGTATAGGGCCTTGACTTTTCTTCAAGTTCTTGAGGGGAGGGCAAAGGTTCCAAACTGTATACGCTGCTTCGAACACAACAGAAGTTATATAAATTTCTGCAAATTCCTTTACTGAAAGGATATACTCGTTCAGGAATCCCCCTGCATATAATAAAAATGGCAACTAAGTAAAGCTGTCAACGCATGGTCAAACACTTGATAAAAAATACTCTGTGCTGAAGAAAATGTCCGGACTGTGATTGATTCATGGCACAAATTTATCCTCCTGATTGCCTCCCATTAATGCTTCACACTCAACAGGTAACTAATAAATGAGTTATCAAAATCAAAAATGTGATTGCCTTTCGAACTGTAGTTAACAATTAATGTACATGACACGGCATTGTCTTGTATCTTAAAGATGAATCTAGTGCCAAATTTGCATGATGCAAAATAGCATGAAGAGAGTAAAATCACCCACTAACCTTAGATATGAGATACGCCTGCGTCTTACAAGTTCGTAAGTAGTTTGATTTGTCAGAACAAGATAGCTGCATGTAAAATAAAGGTTCCCATGACATAACAGTGGTCATGGTACATTACATGAAAACTAAATCATCAAAATCTGAAAAGTGGTGTCGAAAACAAGTAAAACTGACATAGGTTACCTATGAAAAAGTAACAGTAGCAGTAGAAATATTATGGAAATTGACAGGACGATCAATAGCAGAATCATGATGGCAGCCTTCCACCTGTCAACAATATTTTTACACATTAAAATTTCAGACTTAGGTAAATCCACAAGCTCCAAATGAAAGCAAGAGTCAAACAATATATATTTAGCCATCCATATCTCGCACTATAAATTATTAGAACCACCATACCAACACATTAAAAAGAAAAAGGTACTGTGGTAATATAACATACCAAGCCCTCGATATGTTGGCTTTCAGGAATGTAATGTACAAGATGCCAGTCCAGAGGCATAACGCTGTCTCTTCACAGATATACCACCTATATTTACAAATTGTGACAGGAGAAGACAACTCAGTTCCAAATTAGGAAAATATATTTCAACTATATGAAATTATTAATGTACGCGAAAGAACATTAGCTTGCATGCAAAATCCTATATGTCATTCCTGAAATGAACACAAGTTGGATACAGTATGTAAAGAGTTTAAAACCAATTCACGTGATAACAAAGACAAAGGAAAAAAAATCCTGCCAATATGTTTAATGTGTTTAGGATGAGTTTTTTTTTTTTTTCACAGTTTCAACATCCTTCTCATTAGCAACCATTATACCATGGTAACTTACATAAGGGCAACAACATTCTCATTAGCAACCATTTCATCTGTTTAGGATGAGTTTTTTTATTTTTATTTTTTATTTTTTTCACAGTTTCAACAACCTTCTCATTAGCAACCATTATACCATGGTAACTTACATAAGGGCAAAAACTATAGGTAAAGTCATAAAGAACATGTCAACTATGATGTAGACTCACCAAAACTTGCAATGATTATCCTGGCCAATGCATGTCCCAAGCCATACACAATGATGATCAAACTGAAGAACACATTTATCACAATCATGACAATGCTTAGCTCGTGGAGGCTGCAGTTGTACACAAAGAAACATAAGTAACATTAACATGCCATGTAACATATTAAGTGCACGTAAAAGTAACATCCAAGAAGACAGGTGGATAATCACAAGCCATTCTTTACTCAGTTTTTACAATTAACATTCAATCGAAAGCAACAATATGACTCGAGTTAACATGTTTGCTGGGTGCATGGACATCTATGCTCGCTGAAAAAGGTACAAATATATACACACATGCTTTTTTTTAATGCTAGACATTATACAAAGTCAAGAATAAATATCAACCATGCAGGCAAGTAACCCAGAATAAACAGAGGTTCCAGGAGGTCTTGATTCAAAGAAAATAAGTTGTATTGCATGAAGGACACAAAAATGAGATCTCAATACCTGCTCAACATTACAATAGGAGCAAGTGCAACTCCTGCAAAATCCAAAGAAAGTCAGTAGTTTCATAATTTTCAATAAACTTCCCACAACTGCGTTCTACTTTTTCTTGACGGTTTGCATCGCAGAACTCAGATTAAACTCAACTTTCTGGGGTTAAAACAAGCAAAACACCAAGATTCATATGCCATTTGTTAAGTAGACATGCTTAGCAATATTAAATGATAACTAGCAAGGCAAAGAGGTTAAAAACTTAAATCCACATTTGTTTAGAATACCTAATGGATGTTCCAGGGGGATACATGTCCATCACCAACTTTGTCCAAGACGAGAGATTACTCCCTTGAAAATTTCTACCCGATTGACTCCCTTCTACGGTCACAATCAGGCTTCCGTTTTTGCTTGAAGCAGGCTGTCTTTGCTTAAACATTATAAGAACATGACAAATAGTAAGATTCCAAGTATAAATCCACTTCTATTTCTACAAGATCATTATATCCAGAATAATTTAGTTTAAACTTCTAAAAGATGGAAAAGACAAATAATGGAGGCGAAACAATAAAAGAAAAGAAAAATGCTTACTTTGACGCCATTGATGACTTCTGATATATCACATTTGTCTCGTTAACAGCCCTCATTACATCAAGGACATAACTAAAAGTAGCAAAACAACAAAGGAAACAAATGCAGTAGAGTCTAAACGTAGCCAATACTTTATACAGTTCAAAATTTTGATATTGAGAGTAGAAGCGCACTGATATTTACCCGGGAGAAGAACTAGAAGTAATAAAGTATTGCACCAATGTGGTAAAAAACAACAACAAATATAAAGCAGTGTACCTGAGAAAATAAGGAAAGAATTAAATTGAAGGTTTCAAAGTTATGCAGCAATTAAACGCAATAAACTTCAAGAGACAACACTAAAGCAAGTGACTTCGCAAAGAAGGAACAGTGGAACACAATTAAAAGTGTTTTTCTTCTTTATTTATTGATGTTATTATGCATACAAACATTACCTTAAAGTTAAACTGATCATCGAAGAACTGAAAATAAAAGTAATTGCACTGAATGGAGTCTCATACATACCAGGGTTCTTTTTTCGTTTTCTCAATCAAATCACCATCGAAAAGAAAGAGAATGCCAGCGTATATCAGATGCAGCATCACTAATGCCACTTTCAAACCCAAGGATGATCTCCGAGCTAAGAACCCACCATCAGAAAATCCAAATTAGCCATAAGAAGAATGCTAAAAACCAAAGCAAATGAGGAAATTTGACCGTGAAAAAAGAAAAACGGACAAAATGGCCAGTAACATACTAATTATCCGCAATTCAACCGAATATTGAGAAACAAAAACATAGTAAAAAAAAAAATTCCTCTTCTTTTTCCTTTTTTGGTCAGGAAATAAACATTAAAAACAAGAGGTACCAGGATCGGAGAGACACGGGAAGCAGTGAAAGCATCGATTGAGAGCTCGATCGCGGAAGGAAAGGCATATACCGACGACCATCGTCATCAAACAAAAGAACCCAAGAACAACAAAATTTCAAATCAAATCATTAAACGACAACAGTTGTTGCATCACAATGCTCCGTCTTTTTTTTCCCCTTTTTCCCGTTAAAGTTTCTGTTTTTCCTCTGTTTTAGCCTTTTGCAAGCAAGATACCACCCTTTCTAGTTTCTAGGGAAAATGGCAGTAGTTTAGAAATTGTCAAAAAAGCCCATAACTCCAACTAGAAAAGGAAAACGCAG
>JBBYHO010000008.1:12406975-12418310 GCA_038382025.1 Adansonia gregorii | reverse complement strand
AGTTAAACTAATCATATTTGTATTCTGGTTTTGATAATTGAAAGTTATAATGATGGCAAGTTTAACAGGCGAGACGAGCATATAGAGCATTGAGAAGCCTAGTTAAGCTGCAAGCAGTAGCCCGCGGGGCGCATGTAAGGAAGCAAGCACAAATCGCAATGAATTGCATGCATACACTTGTTCGGTTACAGGTCAAAGTTCGTGCCCGGCAACTTCTCGGCAAGTATAATGAGTGATCGCTGATGCACCCACCTCACCTTCATTTTCCACTAAACGTAAAAACCATTTGCTATAATTTTAGGTTATAACCTTTTTTAGCGTAAAGTCTGCTATACAACAACAATTCCTGTACTCCCTTCTCAAAATTGTAAGCAATGTGAGAAACATGTTGAGTCTTGATCCAGGAGTTCAGAGGAGGGAATATGATGATGAATTGCCAAAATATCTCAAAATATTCTACTCTTTTTTCTTCTTAAAACTGATTACTCAGATTTTCATTTATTTATTTATTTTGCTTTGCCTTGCCTTGCTGCCTGAGTTTTGCCTGTCGGGGGCAAAACTCTATCTAATTAGTACAAAATACAAAATAAAATGGTTGACCTAATCAAAAAAGCAGAGGGGATCCACTTCTCCTTATAATAACAAGTTCTTACAGCAGTTTTCAGATGATCCGTGACGCATGTAGATTGCAAAAGCAGAAAAATTGGAAAGGCGTGAATTAATGTTCCGCATAAAAGCTAAGAGAAGAAAGAAAAATAGGAACCAAAGAGAAAGCAAATTGTAACTTCTGAATGCTAAAAACTGAATTGCTCCCGCATGCACACCGCTGTACTGAATAGCTCATCATTCATGATGCTATATAATGCAAAATGCATGAGATTAAGATACGGACCATGCAGTCTGACAGTTAATACATAGTAGTTCGCAGCATCCTCTTTTCTCTTAGAGTTAATAGTGTCCGCTTAACATAGCGGAGAAGAAGCCGCTGGATGACTTGCTCTTGCGCCTATCTTCCCCCCCTTCTGCAACCTATTTCAATAGTACCATGATGAGAATTGTTTAATGGAACAAAAAGCAAGTCCTATGAATACTGTACCTCTTTATCTATTTGTTGAAGGATTTCTATAATTTCAGAGAAGTCAGGTCTCTGAGTTGGGTCCCGCTGCCAGCATCTCTCAAGCAGTTCTCGTAATCTTGGGTGAGTATTCTTTGGGATTGTTGGACGTAGATTCTGAAAAGATCGTTAGACCATTATAAACAAAATATCCTCACTAGAAGAAAAAGAAATTGTCACATATATATATATACATATATATATATATAATATATATACAAAAATAAAAGTACCTTTTGCACCACACCAACTGCTGCTTGTAATGGAGTTAAGAAAGCATATGGGAGCTAGCATTTGCAATGTAAGAATAAATAAGTCATAAAGATATAAAATCTCAAACTACCATACTTCTAGATGAAAGAAAGTTTTCCACAGTCAAAATAAAACTTCCTCCTAAAACAATGAATCTTACTTCTCCTGTCAATAGCTCCCAGAGTGCTATTCCGAAGCTAAAAACATCTGCCTTGTGGTCATATGGTTTATGCTCGATAACCTACATTAATTAGGATTGGGGAATGTCATATTAGATTATAACCCTCTTCTAGAATTCAAATTCATGGTTGTGTCAACTTGATAAGTCTACAGCACAAGATGGATCAAACGACAAGACAGAGAGTAATCATTTGGAAGATGATTATACATAATGGGGAAACATTACATGCAGAATGATTCTTTACTTCTGACATGGAAATTAGAGAGTCCAAAAACCATATCACGTTTTATGATCATGAAAAAAAAAAAATACAAAAAGTATACGACAAGATCATCTGAGTAGCTAATGACTATCATGTAAAGAATACAAACGATAAACATAATGTCTAAGTAAAATGCATACCTCTGGAGCCATCCAGCGGTATGTTCCAGTTTCAGCTGTCATCACTCCTGATTGAGCCTGCACTCTAGCAACTCCAAAATCAGCAACTTTAACAACCTGTCAAGGACAGACCAATAATTTTAGGACAACTATCATACGTTAATCTATTATACCATTCACAACATACGATAATCCCAGACAAAATTCATAATAAGGAAAAAAATGACAGCTATTAATTGAGAATTAATTAATCAGTGACTCGATTAACAAAATTATCTTACTTGATTTTCATCCATCAAAAGATTGGCTGTTTTCAGGTCCCTGTGGATGATGTTGTTTTGATGCAAATAGTTCATTCCCTTGGAAACATCATTGGCTACTTTCAGTAGAGTTGGCAACTTAAAAACTCCCCTTTGCTTATGCAGATAGTCATATATGCTACCTCTGGCCATGAATTCTGATAAAGCACAAATATCACTGTCAAAAACTATCTGTAAAATGAAATGAAAGATTTCTTTTTTTTTTTTTAATGAAATCAAATAGTTTATCATCAAAGAATTGAAGAGATGAAAAATACACATCCGACAATTTAAATTTTGGAATAAAGAAGGGAATTTGGACACTAAATTCATAATGATAGGTTTTGTGCCTCAATTTGCACTTCAAAGCCAGAATTGTTCCTTCTAGCAACATAATCATAGATTATATCTGGTAAACATGAAAAACAGCAACACTTAAACAGAACCATTGTTGAAGCATAAGTTTTGAAATTTTATGCACTAAAAAAGAACTATAAAGTAGAGTAAGTCATAGCAAGAAAACTTCATTAGATTATACCAGTCACAATGCAGGGGTTTGGAGCTCTTGTACATGCGCCTATGAATTGAACAACATTCTTATGCCGGATTTTCCTACAAACAGGAGGAAAAAAAATGGTAATCCACTGCATGTGATCAGCCTTGAAGATAAGTAACAATAAGTCTCAGCCTCCCAGGAACCAACTCTCTGATTAGCACATCAATACATTCAATAACTTAGGAAATTCTTAAATTCAACTATGATATGTGAGGAACCATGAGATATCAGACAAATGGCATCATTTAGTTCTACAGGAGGCAATTAGGAAAATGCTGAAAATATAGACTTCATTACAACTATCCATCAAGCAAAAATTAGAGTAATAGCAAGTTTTTTTTCAAGAGAACTGAAACGACAATGTGCACAGAAAATAGATGATATACAGACGGCAGGTCCATTATAACACTGAACAACAGTGTGCACTGAGTTCTGTCAGAAAACTAACATTTGGCTAAGCTTTAAGTAAATCATATTTATGCTACAAACTAAAAGAGCATCAGAAGAAATCTGCATCATAACTCAAATTCAAGCCAGAATCCCATAACCTCATACTTAGAGAAAGAATAATCACTTTTCTTTAATCATCTAACTGCACGAAAGTCAATAAAATCCAAAAGCATTGAGAATGCATATCGGGAGAATTGACGGGTTCCCTTCACAACAATTAGCGTATTCTAGTACTCAAACAAACCTCATAATAAAAACTTCCTGAGAAAACTCTCTCAGCAATTCTCCCGTAACCCGCTCAGGCTTGAGGACTTTAATAGCTACTTCTTGACTAAAATATGTGCCTCTGTATCTGAAGATGTTAAGTGAGATGATGAGTTAAAATTTGTACTCACTGAAAATCAAAAGAAGAAAGAAGCAGGCTTGAAAATGACAAAACTTACAGATCACCATATGACCCAGATGCAATCTTGTATTCAATTTTCAGCTGCCTGGAATCAATTTCCCATTCATCAGTTCCATCGGTTGGGATTTCAACACAATTGGGTAAGGAAATGACCCCATCTTTGATAAGCCCAGTCGCAGCAGGTATTGAATTCTTTCTCGAATAAGATTGCTCCTGCAACCAATTATAAAAATAAATAGGCTCTAGCAATCCATAATTGACATGATCGCTACTATGATTTTACAAGTCATCAAGTACAGGGAGTTAGGTTAATCTACCTAAAAGCAGTCAGTATGCATATGTTTGGAGGACAATCACTACAAAGCTAGGAACCTTGTAACTGAAAAGTGATAAATATAACTAACCTTTCACCTTTCCATAAGTTAGATTTTGTATTTAACCTTTTTAATTAAGAAGAACAAGTGTCAAAGCTTCAATTTGGATATATATATATATATATAAATAAAATTCTATGCCAACAAAAAGAAAGATTACTAGCCATATTCTGCATCACCTGCAGCACTCTCAAGGCTTGATTCAGCAATAATAGCAAAAGATATCTATGATGTCATTCATGAGCATCACAAAAAAGTACTGAAACATGAGTAACATGGAGAAAAAGGCACCTTAGACTTTAAAATTTCCTTCGCCAAAGCATCTTTGAGCTCCTCTGTTTCCTACAAAATTAATGAGTGAATCATGGTTTTTCCAGCCTTAGCAATATGCATTTGATCCAATTATTGGTGTTAAAACAATATAACAGCATACCTCAAAAGGCCAACCATCAACAACAAAAACATCCAAAGAGTACCCATCAACAGTGGAGAAAACATGAGCTTCTTGAATGTTCAATCCAATCTCCGCAAGTAAAGAAGTCAACTGCAAAAATAATCGTCAGTATCTATCATCCATTGCAAGAGAAAATTTCAACAAAAACATTCCAAATGGGACTTTCCCGCAACAAGAACACAATCAAATATGCACGTAAACCTTCAATCGCATCATCTCGGTCGACAGTACTATATAACTGGAGGTGCGAATTTTATGATAACTTGACTCTCAGTACTCGGCATCAAAGAACTGATATGTTAAACCCTATATTAACTGTTACCATTTTCTTTAAAATGATGCAGAGGCTGTAAATCAAGATATGTCATGAGATTTTCTGTTTTCAACAAAGGCTAGTGCTAACATAAAGAGTTGTATCCATGGCATCCCTTTCAAATCACGAGTAAATGATATGTTGAAATTTTATCTTTTCTTTTCACGTTAAATTCAGTGATTAACAATACTGATACTGTTGTATTAAATAACCAATAAAACTACATCATTCGTCATGTTAAGAGACAAAGAGAGGAGGCCAATATCTATCTGAAATTATGAGAACACAAAATGGCACACATCATCAAGACACGTGAAGAGGAAGAAGCATCAACTACCTGACTAAGGAGTTTTGGCCGGTCAACTGTTGAAAAGGTGATCTCATGCATAGTCCTACAAGATTAAACATTACAGAATATTATTTATGTAAAAATCAAGTTGTGCAGCTATAAACAAAAAGCAGTGGATTAGACTTCTTTTAAAATTAAAAAAAAAAAACAAGAAAATAGATAAGGGCTCAGCTCAGGGGCTCCAGTGCCAGACGATAACCAGATAAGAAAGGAGGAAGCCACTTTCTAGCAAAGACTAAGAAGAGACAGTTCTCAACTCGTCAAATCCTTACCGGAGGCATGATGTTGAATTCACAGCACTGTCTCTATCTTCAATATGATATCTACTTGCTTGAAGAGAAAACGCTTCAAGATTAGGTGATGAACCAAAGGTGGGCGGTGGGTGGATGCTGAAGTCAGGCAGAGAAGGAACAGGAGGAATCCCAGAAAAGGAAAAAAGCATAGTTAACTGTGGGTCTGGAAGTAATAAGGAAGAAGAGGCCAAAAAGAATCCAGGGAAATATTAACTTTAACTAAAATGAGGCTTACCCCTGTCTATTTGAATGATAAGCACTTTGTGCATCTTCTTTTATAGAAGTATCAGAATGAACAGAGTCAACAGGATGCGCTGTGGAGACAGGATAAACCTATAGAAGAAGCCAGAATCAAACAAAATTCTAATTTGACATTAGTCAGTCAATACCAATCAGGTCAAAGTTAAGCTAAATTCAATCTCCAGGATTTCAAGAAGATAACAAGGTATACCATAGTCAAAGAGAAGCAGCAAAAAGGTATCCCTTATTACTAAGGTATAAAGAATAGAAGTGGCAGACATGCAGAGATGTGCACCTGCACGATTCGAACTTCAAAAACAGGAAGATTAGCAGGGTCTTCTGCCAACTGCAGTAATCTTTTATGTGTAAGCACATCTTCTGCCCGCTCCACATTCACATCTAATGCGTATCTATCAGAAGTAACAAAAATCTCAAAACATCGAGAGAGAACAACTCATTATTTAGTATAAGCTCAAGTATTAAATCTCCAAACGAGAAAATTCGAACTTCATTAACTAGACTAATGTGAAACGAGAATGAAAAAGATGAGAAAAGATAAACAGAAAGCTTCAGCTTGACATGACTGTTTCTCTGATTTGATTTGAACTCTTTCTTTTTTTTCTTGTTTGTTGACGACAATTTTTTTTTTTTGGTTAAGAAAAAAAGAATGGTAGTAAGATTCATGAATCTTATATCTAAGTTATCCTTCCAAATTTCAATCACCAGCAACCAAACAATCATTTTATAAAGTCTAAAAGGAAAAAAGGTGTAGAATCAACCTAAAGCAGAAATCTAGGGTTAGACTTAGTACCGAGCAGGGAGTCGATTGAAATGAAGCCAGAGCTGATCATCGAAGCCAGGCAGATTAGCTTCCTCATAGTTAGACTCCTGGATACGCTTAAGCACCTCGTTGTAAACTTCCAGCTTTTGCCTGTGATGTCGAGGATTCACATAGGCCAGCGAGTCCACTGCTCTACTCCCGCAGCTCTCAGTGTCCTCTTCAATCGCCATTGAACAGTCTCGCAACAATCACTTCCACTTACCAAAACAGATTCACAGAAAAATCCAGTACTCAAAGATTCAATAAAGAAATTCAAAACGAAATTGAAATAGAAATGGAAAAGTTTATTGTTATTATACTTGATCGAATTGACAAAATCTGGAGAGAAACAAGAAAAAGGAGAGAGATGAGATGAGACAAAAGCTCCAACTAAAAAAGGCCGGAGAGTGAGATGGTGTGGACACCGCGGACGGGACAGGTACTGGAGTATATTCTGTATTCTTCGGAAGCATTAAAGAACAGTTTACGAGCGATTCAAGTTCCTGATAGTTTTTATTGCCTTATTCTTCTCATAAATAAATGATTATAAACCAGATTTTAATATTTATTTATTAAATTAATCAAATTTTAGTATAATATATTCAGTGTGCTTAATACTTTTTTATATATATATATTCACAGCACTCATCCAAAACTCGTATACAATTTGAGTATAATATAATTAATAAATATATTTATATTTGTGTTTTATTTTATCTTGTTTTAATTATAATAATTCATAATATTATTTATTTTTAAAATTAAATAATATTATTTATTTAATTTTTTAAATTTTTTATTATTTACAAATTTAATTTAATATTTAAAAATAAATTTATTTTTAATTTAAATAAATCAAGTTCAAATAAAATTAATGTTAAACAATTATAACTTTTGCACATTTTAAATGTGTAATTAAACATAAATCAAACTTAAATATATTCCAAAATAAGGGAACGCGAACAAGGCATATTTGTTTTTTAATATCCTATTGCTCAATCAAAGTTATCCACATCAGCAGTGGGACCGACAGTAGATGTCAACGTGTAATTATAGGTTTCCTTGATGAGGTAAAGTTTAAACTTTCGTGTTGGATTGGGCCAATCTTAAAACATTGAACGTGCCTTACTAGGTGTAACACCACCTGGGTTTCTTTTAAACTCTTTACTGCCCCTTGCTTTGTCCAAATAAATAAATAAATCCCAACTATATAATTGCGTTTTTATTCTGGTTTAAGATGTCAAATAATAATTTTTCATTATTTCCATATAAATAATGGATTTTTCCCCTTTTCTTTTTGTATAAAAACAATTTTTCAATACTGCAATACAAAAAGTTGAATCATTTAATGGATACGCTGAGTTCTTTTTCCTATAAAAAGAACTTTTTTATTAATATTAATAAATCATGGATTGATTTTCATGACATTAATCATACATAAATGACTAATTGTTATCTGATTTGATGGACCGCAGAGAGTGGACAGTGGAACCAGCCCACGGTATATACACACTATTCAGCAGGAACTTCCTCCTCATTTCTGTTTCTGAGTTTTGGTCAAATTTGAAAAAGATGAGGTGGAATCCACGTCGATAGATGGCTATGAGGTGGCCGTTAAAGGCGGTTTTATAGATCTTGTTGAAGATGGGGCTGGGCCAGGCCTAGGCTAACTCCCCTGCTGGGGTGCGGGTTAGTGGAAGGAAGCGCCGAGCGAAAATCGGAAACCAAGTTGTACTTTGTTGGGTTTAGGCAATTAATATTTGAGATAAAGTTATAAATTTTGCATCAATTAATGGGAACAGATGAGAACATAAATGTGCACACTATTCACCCATGTGAAACCTTCAGGTATTCTCCTCCTGAGGAGAGCTGTCTATGTCAAAATGTTTATTTCGAAAAATTAATATCCATGCTATTGCTGATAAAATTCAATCTAGTTTTCTGTTTTACTTCCCTTGTCTGCATGTAAGCCCAAACTTTTTGACTACGATCAACTACGACGTCATCGGTCAAACTTCAGCCCTTGCTTTGGCTGGTCGCCAAGATGAAGGAACAATGACGATGATGAAATGAACCACTCTTTTATGCATCACGCGCAGCAACAATTAAAACACAGGAAATAGAAACATTGGCCGAGTAACTACTGCGCCACATCAACTGTCAACCCTCGTTTTGCAGTAATCTTCCTAGAGAAGGATGAAAGGAACGTGCAAGACATGCAGCTCTATAATATTGAATTAATCATACTGGTATTTAAAATCCTAAAGCCGATTTACTGCGTTCATATTCCTTTCTGATGAGCTTAAACTAGACTTTGTATCCAATTTGTTTTCATTTCCCTGTTTATCGAGTTGCTTTAAGTCTATTTTTTCTTTTTCTTTTTTGCTTTTAAACAGTTAAGCGTAAACAACAATTACCGCAAATATCATGGTTGTTTCCGTTCATTCACATACGTACACGCTTATATTAATTAAGAAGCAGTTGCAGTTATGGTATAGTTCTTATGGCATATAGAAAACCCTAGCTCTAGGGTTAATATATGCTAGCTGTAGCGTATCCTCGCCCACTCCCACTCCCCCTCCCCCTCTTTCTCCCTTTTCTTAGGGCATAGCATAGGCTAAGCAATAAATAGAGGGTTGAAATTATGGGTGACTTTTAATTCCTTCCTAGTTTCTAAGCTTTTCTAACAACAATTTTAGTTAGAAGCAATATGGATCATGAGACTTCCTCATACTCATACCAACCACGATAAAACTTGGAACTGAAACGGTACTAAAATCTTACTCGATCAAGGAAACACCATGTTTTGACCAACGATGAATTACTCATTATTTTTTATAATAGGTTACGCCATTAAAAATCAGCTGGTAAAATCGGTGGAGCTGCATTGCACAGTACTTCTTTATCCATTTTTTTCCTGATATTTTGTTTCTGTTACTGTTTTGATCGTTTTGATCTTAAGTGATCAGCAGTATCAAAACCTCCAATGCATGAGGTAAGAGAATAAATATTACTACTACCGTACAACTATAAACTTATTATAAACCAATAAACCCAACGCAAGAATAGCTTGAACATGTTATAAAATCAGTTCAAGGTCATAAACTTATTATAAACCAATAAAACCCAACGCAAGAATAGCTTGAGCATGTTATAAAATCAGTTCATGGTCAAGGAGAACAAACCTTTGTGCTCGCAAGATCTTTCGCTTTTAGAAGTATGAAAGCATGGAGATATGAAAGAGTACTACGATATTGGCACGGCTCAATCAGACCAAAACCAAAGAAAGTTTTCAGAAAGTGCTTTGCTTCATATCTGAGTGAACCAGGCCAATATCACAGTTACTATTTCATGTGGTCTTAGAGCATGAAAGCTTTTTGTCTTATTACCAACAAGAACCCCTAAAAAAAGCAATATTGAAGAATCAAGCATCGTTTGAGGATAAAAAAAAACTGAAGAAAATTGGGAGGACAGATGGGTTGAAGAAGAGAAAATACAGAGAAAGAAAGGAGTAGAGAATTAGTCTGAAGGGGAAGTTGTTGTGTTGATGTGAGGAGAGGTAAGAATGTCTGGGCGGGGGAGGGGATTTAAGAGAGTAAAAGGGTCTGTGTAAGCATTTAAAACCGCTACTACCAAAGCAGAAAGTTGGGCCACTGCATTTAAATCCATTATTCTCCCTCCCTCTACATAGTCCCATCCCATCCCATCCACGTTCTTTTTTTTTCGCCCTTTTTCTCTGAGTCGTGAAGCCATCAGCCTTAAATTTTACGTACTTCTTTTTCATGGGGCACCCCTCTTCCAGAACTAATCTTTTGCTTGACTAATCAAAACTAACACTACAACTATTTAGCTAGTAGCATTGCATGCATTTACCCGCAAAAGTTCTGTTCTGTAATATAATGGATGACGGAAAGAAAGCTATTTTAGTAGTAATTATAGTCCAAATATTAGAAGCAATTATCTATTTATCAATTCGCTCATACCCCAAGAGACCAAGCAATTCTAGGATAAATTGAATTCATTCGATGGTAAGATATGCTTGTCTGGGACGACTGAGATCCAATTCTTAACACAAATGGCTAAAACCACAATTCTAAGTAAGAAAATGTAGGGTTAACTGAAATTGTCCTTTAAGGTGAGCACATGGGTGGTCGTAGTAATAAAGCAATCAGGTGAAACAAGAGAATTCAAAGGTGTGTCCCCAATTGAGAGAGAGAGAGAGAGAGAGAGAGAGGGAGAGAGGCCATGCCATGATCGTGATACTCTCTGCATCATCGAACCAAAAAGACCACCATCATTAATGAAGGAATCTCTCTCTGGAACAGACAGACATCAAAATTAATAGGCAAGGTACTGCAGTCAGACTGTATTTAGAAATTGGAAGTGTTGTTCAATCCGATTTGGCTGTATTTGGTTAGAGTAAATAAATTAATTAGACAAATTCAAATTAGCTGTAAATTCTGCCTTGAACTTTAATTTTTGACATGGCAATCAAATGTGAATTGCCTTACTCTCCATCTTGTCTAATCTATTTAAGATTAACCAACCATGCTTCTCAAAGCATAAAGAGAAATTTGGATTCATTCTCGATGGCATGTAAAAATAGGTCAACAAGTCCGCGCATATCTAAATACAATCATCAATCATGACTCTTTACCATATAGTTATTTGATTTTTATTTAGGTAATGTAGGAGGATGGAATTTATATATATATATATAATTTTACATATTTTTATAATTTTATTTGATTTTATAATCTTAAATAAAATTTTAGAAATATATATGCTGATGTTTTTTTGCAAAGGGTTGACCACAATGTTGCAACACAGAAAGGATCAAAAGGATGTCGAAG
>JBBYHO010000008.1:12383756-12401576 GCA_038382025.1 Adansonia gregorii | reverse complement strand
CATGGCTATCCCACTGTCCCAGTTATTCCACACATAAAACTTCATGGGCAACACTTCTAAGTTTCTATATGTACATAAACCTTTTCTAAAGCATGATTTATGCATTCATTCCAAGAATTTCACTCAGGCTCAACTTAAACACTGAAATTCTAGGTTAACAGGTTAAAGGGTTCAAGGTTCTTTCTGGTGAGTACTTTCGCGTAGCATCTTCCTGAAGCTCTATAGACTACAACAAACTGAAACTCCAAAACCAGAAGATATACCCTTCCATTTTGAATAGTCAAATCCAAAAAGAATTAGCTCACAAGCAGGCCAACCAACAAGCACACAAAGGCGGATACATTCCCGAAGGGTTACTGGTCATGACTTGAGTTGCGTAGCTTCATTAGTTTGTCTCTTAACATTGCTGCAAGAAGAAATTATATAAACATAAACAGATTTTATAGTGTCGGACACTATGAGCTTTAATGTGTGATAACAGAGGAACGAAAGAAATAGTACTGCTAGTGATAATTCATTTTGTAGATTTATAAGCGAACAAGAAAGGCAGATTCTATTATCTTCTTTTTTTTGGTCAGAAGATTACATTCTATGTTTATTACCTGCATCATTGTACCTTTCTTCTTTGACAGCTAAATTCATATCCCTCACCAGATCCAGCTCCTCTGTTAGTAAATCGGGACCATCAGCAGCACTGGAGATAAATAATCATGCTGAGAGTTAAAACAAGCCAGACAATTTTCGAGAAGACATGAAAGGCAGTATAATGCAATATACCTGTCAAGCAATACATCATACGTAGACTTTGTATCACGCACTCTGCCCATCCCGTAGCCAATTCTAATAGCATCTTCCAAGACAATTTGTTTACTTACATAGATCGGAGCCTGCATACAGGTAATACCAATCAGAAGCTTCGTGGAAGCAATCAGTTGAATTGAATACAATATTGAATCTTGAAAAAATCAGCCATTTGACGTTGAAATGAGAGAGACAGATTGCAAATTGGAAATACTGGACCAACCCAATCCAATTGAACCAGGTAGTCTTTATTGAACATTGACACTGATATTTTATACTGGTGTAACTCTAAGAAAGCATTAGAAATCAAGTTTGAGCAGTAATCAAAACGAAGTAATAGTAGAAAGCAAGAAATTCCCCTTTCATATTGCACAAGATAGATTTATAATAATTTCCCAAAACATACCTTGCATCTGTTAGCCACATTTATGGCATCTGAGGGTCGTGCATCCACACTTATGACCTCATTTTCCCCTGGCTGTAAACATAAAAACAACAACGGAATCAGGTCCCTTCACCATCTGAAGGAAATAAAACAATACAACAATCTTTAATCACCTTGCTAAAATATAATCTTGCAAAGTAAGTATTGACCACTCTTTTGGTAATTCTCACCATTTTAACCTGAAATGAAGACATGCAAAATTCAATGAAAAAAGATATTACACAGTGATTTGCATAATTTTCCTAGGTTAAAGTTTTGTAAGAGAAACTAGTAACCGGTTCACAATCAAGAATATCTATCATGTAGGTAGGAAGTGACTGAAACTGTTTGACTTTATTATCTCCTTTCTAATTTTACAATTTTCTTACTTATTGTCTTAAATACATGAGAAAAATCAACTTCATACTTTATATCCAAGCTTCTCCACAACATTTTTAACAAGATGGAACTGATCTGGACAATCCTGTCCAAAAAAAAAAAAAAAATTCATGTCAACAAATTAATAAAAAGACATAAGTCAACTACAAGAACGATCGAAAGTAAAAAAATTTAAGAAGTTACCCCATTATCATCTCCCCAAAAGGCAGCTACAAGTTTTTCAACAGCAAACTCCCCTACAACAGCAGATTAATCAGAGCTACCAACAAAACAACAGATCCAACCAACAATCACAATTAGGTGAAGCAATGGAATAGGGTAGAATTGTTGATTTATTGTTTACCTACAATAATGGGTAGCAAGAAATCTCCATCACATGAAATCTTAAGAAAAATAGTTGGACTGGGAAAGCGACTGAGAAAGGATTGTCCAATTGAATTAATTTTAGCCCTTGAAATGGGAAACTGTCTCCTAGATGATTGCCAATTTATGTCTTCTTGAAATCCTTGCCTTAACATCCGATAGTGCATAATAGTTTCTGCACCATTCATTCTCACCAAAGTTAACAAATTCCCAAATTTTTTTAGTCAATTCGAAAAGAAAAAAAAAATGATAGATAAACGGAGTCGAACCTGAAATGAGAAGAGAAGCTTCCAGAAACGGATGATCTTGGTTGTCGTCGTTGCTGGATTGGGTATCGAAGCTACCATGACCGGAGTGGCAAGAAATGAGGATCCGTTTAGGAGAAGGACGGCGCTTCGTCGTAAAATGTAAACGAATTGAAGAGGAACGAAGCGAAGAAAAAGACCAAGAGGAGGCTGGGTAAGGAGGAGCATTTGATTTATCCGAGAAAAGCCTGAAATTAGAGAATGTACGGACACAAAGTTGAGCACCGAGCATTCTCTGAGAGAGAGGTGGATTGAGCCAAAAAAGACAGAATAGTTGTTTGGAATGGGAGCTTATTTCGGGAACCAATGAAAGAGGGCATCAAAGGTCGTTGAAACACCGACCCGAGATGTACATGTGTCTTAAACGTGTAAGCTTCGGCTAATAGGTAAAGGCAGAGAGGTGTAAAAATTAAGAACTGAAGAGCTCAACTATATTTTTGCTTCTAATCGACCAAGAGTTATATAAAGTTTCACATGTTCCGTTTGCCATGGAAGCTGATAGGAAAGGGGATTAGATAGAGAAACCTACGACATTTTGTCCTTATTATTGTTGGGGCGACAGCAAAATAGGGTTTTCAAATAACATACAAGCTTATATATCAATAACGATGGGAATATCTCATAGATACTTACAAAATCGCATTGTCTCGAAACTTATTTCCTCGTCCACGCTAATAAATGCAACTACAATATATATATGAAGAAAACATGGTGTACACTTTTAGAGGAGAAATATTTGATAATTCTCATAAATAATAACATAACTACACGTTACAAGATGATCTATATGTGGCAATTAGGCGCAGAAGCAAACAAAACATGCTTCTGATCAGTAAATTGCCGGTTATGCCATCAGCATCTAGTTTCACATGAACCAGAATGGCGCTAAAAGTATTGGCTTTGCTATGCTTCGAGGGGTGCTACGGCAGCTGGAAAATTGATCATTTTTCATTCGAACTTAAAGCAGTTGCTGACATCGGCTTCGGAAGCTGCCTCAACAGCTTGATCAATTCATATGTTCTTGTGTCTCGACCCGAATAAAGGCAAAGATCAAGCGGAGTTAAACCATCCTGAAACAAGCGAAAGACTCAATGCATCGGTATGAGTTGAGAATTAAAGCTGATAGATTTGCAGCCATTTATGCTGATCGTGAAGGAAAAATGAAGACAAAGTTAGAGCACAAATATGGATTAACACCTAGCAGGTTAAATACCAAACAATAAATGAATTGTAAAGGAACATCAGTTGAGAATTACAATATCCCTACCCTGTTTTTTAGCATCTTATCTGCCCCTCTAATTAATAAAAGCTTCACTATATCAGTTCTTCTAGCTTGAACAGCAAGATGTAACGGTGTCCAACCATCCTACAAAGTGCAAAAGTCAAAACAAATGCATTACCAAATGGAATATATGCAGCAAAAACAAAGTCGTCAAGCGACAAAGCCGTAAAGGTTAACCATACATTGTCCTGAAGATTTATATCAACATTGTATAACAGAAGAAGTTTAATAGTTGGAGCTGACGCCGCATTGACAGCATAATGCATCAAGGTGGCCCCATCCTGTTGGTAGCACAAAAAGGAAAAGTTAATGCTAACCCAAATGCCACTCTCAGTCTGTAAGAAAGGTATATTGTCAAAGTATCTCAAGCCCCCATCTCCCTCCCATTTCCTTGCATGAACACTCATCCATGAAATAATCACAACCCCAGCAAATAAGGTTGTTACTGGGGAAAAGCCCAGCAATTTGATAACTAAAACACCAAAAGGAAAAGATAAAAGAAACCAGAAGCCAACTACATCTAAAATTCCCACAAATCAGTATTGTCAAGGGTGCAAGGTGCACTCTAGGTGCTAGAGCCCTTATATTGCCTCAGGCGCAAGGCACCAAAAAAGCACTCGCCTGAGTGAAGTAAGCTGCAATATATATGTGCATGTTTTTGTATGTATAATAATAATAATAATAATAAGAAGAAGAAGAAGAAGCTTAAAACATAATTATGATAATAAACTCTAAAGAGTGGTCCAAGTTATTTACAAAACTGCAACTTTTTTTGTTAGCCAATACACATGATTTCCTTAAAGTGTCAAGTATGTTGTTTAATACTCAAATAACGAATCGCAGAGAGTTTGATACTGTCCCTTTCTTACTAGTAAAGGTACATAAAATGAAAAAAGTTCAAATTAAAGAGAGCTTAAATCGGACTGGCTTTTTTATGCCTATCGCCTTATATAAAAAAGTTCGCCTGAAAGGGTGTGAGTGTTTTGTTGTCAAACCCTAAGGCGCAAGGCACAGACACGCCTAGGCTCATGCCTTGCCAAGATTGCCACAAATACAGAAAGAAATAATCATTTGCTTTTACAATAATTTACTTAGAACTTAAGCACAAACTTACTTCATCACGAACAAATGGATTTGCTGATTCTCTTAAAAGATAATTGGTAATGGCCTGCTTTTTTCCAATAATTGCCTTGTGAACTGCAGTCAAACCATTCTGCAAGCAATGTTGAAAACTTAAAATCATGAAAAATAGTAAAATGAGAGTGTGAAGAAAGTTTCCCTATCAGCATGTAATAGTTGAAATGACATAATTTACAGAAGAATTAACAAAAGACCAGGATTTATCCTGTCATGAGATCATTTTAATACCTTGTCCACGGCATTGATGTCAACATTATGTTTCAATAAAGCATCAACGAGGTAGAACTCTCCCGAAGCAGCAAGAGTGTGAAGAGGCAGCCATTTTCCCTATTAAAGGTTTCAGCAACATGAGAAGGCAAATAGTTATTTCTCAAAGTAAATACACACACACATATTTAACCTTCAGGGCAAATGAGGTACTTTCCCAGCATCAAAAAGAAGATGCAGGACACAAAAGACAATCCAATTAGATTAGACCAGAAATTGCTTAATAACGGACAAAAAAAAAAAAAGAAAAGAAAACCAATACTCAAGACCTCAAAAACTTACAGAAGTAGCAGCTGCTAAATCAGGTACACGCGTATTTAACATACGTTTTTCCTCCTTCGTAAACAACTTACGTGAGCCTATATATTCAAGCCAGAAGATTCATAAACAATTTACGAGTAATAAACAAGGACAGCTAACCTTAAAAAAAAGTGATGAAGCAAAATAAAAGGTTGCATATGATACTTCCTAAATTTCCATGAGCTAAACATAAAGGCACTACCTTCAGACGTTTTCTCGCCCAGCTGATAGTTCTCGCTGTTGAAAAACGCAGCAACATCTTCGAAACCCCTTCCGTAAACTGCCCACCTGGGATTCTTAGGAGCCACACGCTCGCTTGAAGGTGGCAGATTCATTGCAGCCTCCATCGAGTCTTCCTCGTTCTTCTTCTCCTCCTTCACAGGAAAAGTCGAAGGCTTATCAAGAACCACAGGGTTCAGCTGAGCCAATTTAGCTTCTTTATACTTCAAGTATTCCTGCAAATTCACGTTCCTTATAGGGACCAAACCTTGCCTCTTCTTCTCAACTCTGCACCCAAACTCCAAGTGCTGCGCCATTTTCCGTCTTTCCTTCTTGGTTATATTGATCTCTTCTACAACATGTCTCCATTGCTCGGGAACCAAATTCTCAGCCTGAATTTCTACCGATTGTTTCTTCTTCTTCTTCTTGGGTTTTGCTTTAGCGATTGGTGTGCCAGTATTGGGATTGTCAAACATGGAGTCAGCTTGGAGATAAGGGTCTTCGAATGCACCGTCTTCAAAGACGAGGCAATCGCCGACTACGTGTTCTTCATCGTCGGCACCGTCGTCGTTTGGGGTGATATAAGAAGAAAGAAAGGAAGGGGAGACGGACTGCAATCTTCGAGAGAAAAAAAAGTTTTGCGGGCGAGAAAACTTGGCAGGATTAGAAAGAGAAAGTAGGGTGGAGGAGAGTTTTGGGGTTGAGGGGTTTAGCAGAGAGGCCGATGGCAGGAGTGACATTGCTTCTCTAATCTTTTGCTGTTCCTGTTTTGCGGTTGAGCTTAAGCACCAAACAAACAAACATTGATTTAGTTTATCGGAAGATGAGGCCAAATACACGATACTGATGAAGCTGGGCCAATGGGCTTCGTAGTTGGCCCATGAAATAGAACAAAAAAAACATGCTTAGTATTAAGTTTATGCTCCAGGCCAGGACTCGACCAACCAAAGCCCATGAAAACCCATAGAAACAATGCCAGCGACCTGTCCAGAAAACGTAACGCAAGGGAGGGTTAAGCCGCTACTCACCACTGTAAAATAGCACCACTAGCTTTTTGTCATAGATTTTTAGTCTGAGAATATACATCGGTTGCATTTATAAACTACGCAAATTTCCTAATCAAAAGACTAAAAAGGAATTGGAATAAAAAGAAAGACTTCACATATTTTAACTAAATTTAAAAAACTGATAAAAAAAACAGAGAAAATAATTAAGAATTAAAAAGAAATGAAAAAATAAAAATTAATATAATATAGCTTAATCAAAATATAATCTTTATTAAAACGACCAAAAAAAATTAAAATTTATATGTTGAGCGACTATAAAACTAAGCAAGCAATCTTTACTTTCGTATACATTTGATAAGTGAATAAATAAGATTTATTTACTTCATATCTTAGAAGTGTTCATAATTTTTGAAATTTAAATTAAATTTTTTAATAAAATTTAAGGTTTAATAATATATATATATATATATATATTTGAAGATTACGAGAATAAATAAGATTTGTTGAACAAAGTTCAGAAATCAGATACATAATAATTTCCACACAAAACTCAAAGGTTCGGAGTCAGCTGGTAGCTGTAGATACTAAGTCTAACCCAAGTTTGATAATAGCATACAACTACATACGCTTAAAAAGAAATATAAAAACACCTACAAACATTAACCTTGAAGCTCCGTCCAAACTTAGATAGATAATACATCAACATTCAACATCGGTATGACTCGAGAAGCTCTCCGTCTTTTCCCGCATAGAGATTTTAACCCCAAATGGAAAGCTTCACCGAGAACCACGAGAGTAAGGTGGGGAATACGAGCGGTCCCTCCTTGATCTTGCACCATGAGGAGGAGGAGAATATCTGGGAGAATAATCGCGACCTCGATACGGTGGTGAGCGCCTTGGAGATCGACGAGACCCGTATTCATCACGACCACCACGGTACCTACCACGGTCACCACGACCTTTTCCCCGATTTGAGAACATCACCAAAAAGCTAGTTACGGCATCTTCATAACATAAAGTTCAGTTTTGGAACAAATAAAAAGTACATAAAATTTCAGACTTACCGTAGTCCCTGGTATTTTTCAGTCCAAGATAATGCCCTGGTGTTGGAGTTCTTGGCCGTTTCCTACGTGACTGAAAAGTAGATAAAACATCTTAATACTCAACTTGGCAAATAGTAGGATAGCATCATCAAAATAGTAAGGACCTATGGCTACAGAATCATATATCATTGGGAAACAAGCATGTTACTCTGAAAAACTTCATTTGTAAAATCACCGTCCAGGTGAAAAAATGGCCATTGAAAGAAAGGGACAAACAAAAGCATGATACACATCTGGACAAAAGTAGTGCCTATTATATAAATGTTATATGTGAAATACCATAAAAGCCTCATTATATAGTTGTTGTAATGGCCGTTGATTAGTTGAGAGTTGAAAGTCGAAAGTGAATGCTGAGGTTGTATAGTTGTTGGGCAAAATAGTTGCTAATTTAGTTGATCACATGTATTTGAAAAGCTGTTTTAGCTGGCCATTGATCAAGCTTTGTTTGACTTAAGTTGAGATGGATGATCTCATCATCTTTGATTGCTGCCAACATAGCTGACACAATATGTTCTGAATATAGCCAGAAAACCTCCCAAGTTAAGAAGAATGATAAGCACACAAAACTATAAACTCTAAGCAACAAGGATAGAATCAGATTACCCTCTCCACAGTTATGTATCGCCCCTCTAAAACTGATTGGTTGAGATACTTGATGCAGCGGTTGGCATCCTCAACACTATCCATAGTAACAAAAGCAAAACCACGAGAAATGCGAGTGCGAGGTTCCACAACCAGAAAACATGATTCAACCTTTAAAAAAAAAATCAACTCATTAATAAGAGATAGGGAATCGATAATAGCAATGATACAACGAAAGCAAGGAAAAACCCAGAATTTTAAGTATATAACAGAAAACCAACCTTTCCCTCCTTGAAGAAGTGCTCTTCGAGGTCCCTCTCGGTGACCCTTTGAGATAGACCAGTCACATAAAGTGTGTTTCCAGCATTTACTGCATCATACCTGCCATATCATTCCGAAAGAATATAAATACAATAAAAATAAAATGGAACATTTGAAAGTCCAACATTGAAATAGGTGAATAGAAGATATGGTGGTATAAGCATAAACATTGCAGTTCAGGTCACAGCCTCACAAAGGAACGCAAAACAATAATTAAAACTAACCTGCCACGGCTTCTTGACCTTGACCTGGATCAGAAATAACCAAAGGACAATAAAAAAAAAGATAAGCAATACTACACAAAACTTATTGTAAATTGAAATCATGCAAGTGGACAACAAACCTGCCACGACTATGTGACCTGGACCTATGCCTTGGCTTTGACCAGGAGCGGGATCTCGACCTAGACCTAGCTCTAGGTCTAGATCTGGATCTGGATCTGGATCTTGACTGCTCTCCACATGGGGAGGGAGACTGAGAATTCCTGATACAACCAGCAATTTATTAGATGAAAATGGAGATTGACCTAGCAGCAACTGAATAACAAGCTTCGCAAAACTGTGGATGACTCAATATAAAACCAATCCTCAAAATAACTTCCCAAGTATTCACATATTTTCTCATACTCGCCCGCACCATCCATTTACTGAGATTCTTTCTCCCAGAAACAAAAGAATACAAGATTCAGCAGTCAAAAGCCTACTTCAACTTAAATTTAAAAGAAAAAAAAATTTTGCAGCATCAAAATTAATACTGATTGAATATTCACAATCGCTATAGGATGACAATCCCCCATAACGAATGCTCATCAAATCCCTAAATAAGCCCAACTGGTTTAATCTAGGGTTTCCCGATAAATTATCTGAAAGAAATAAGCAAACACAAGTAGTATAGCCAGAGATAAAACGCCAAAATACACTGATGAGAAGCTAACCTTTTACGAGGAGAATCCGCCTGTTCCATAACAAAAACGCATTTAAATCGAGGAATTATTGACCAACTACGTTAAAAGCAAACATGACAGAACAAAGATGTGCGAGAGAGAAAGATCTTACCATTTTGACTACAAGAAAGGGAGCCTAGAACGCGAAATTGGCAATTGGGAAATTTAGGGTTTTTACGCGCAGTGATGCAAAGGCCGATGAAATGTCTTCCCTTTTAACAAATTTTGAAAATATGAAATAAATGGATAATGAATGATATTTAGAGTAGTGATTCAATGCGGTTGACCGATACAGAGCTTGTGTGCGCCACACTTTTTAAACCGTAAAATAACAGATGAGTTAAAATTTCAAAAAATGCACATTCAGAATGTGGCATTCTTTTTAGCAGTATTATTATTATTATTATTATTATTATTTAAAAAAAAAATAGCAATACATGTTTCCATCAAACAAAAAATCTATAAAAAGTATTTTTATTATAAAATTATTTCAACATATAAATATATTTAATCATTTGCGTTAAATGATAAATAGTGTATTTTTTTTTAATTTAAAGAGCTGATATTTTATTCAAATTTTCAAGTATTAACTTATACAACATATATAACAGATAGATTCTCGACAAGTATAAATTCGGGATGTCTATCCTCTTTAAGGTGAATAGATAAGAGTTGGGAAATTAGAAGTAAAATAAAAATATGAAAAAAAAACAAAACAAAACAAACTCCCACCAAGAAATGGTCAAGAACAGAAAAATGGATGGGAAAGCAAAACCAAACATTCCTTGTTCTTTTTTTTTTTTTCTCTTCATACACTGTCTCAGAAGTTACAGTTACAGGGTCCAAAGTAGAAGATTACACCATGGATGCACACTGCTTCACATATATCCACATTTTTTACAGACTAAACTTCACCAAAGAAATAAAAATTTAAAGAAATCTCCAAGTGCTACAAATGCAGATCAGAATTTACTATTACATATCTACCAGTGTTACATATGATCACAAATACAGAGAGCAAAGATAATTATGTTGTAAGAATGTCCGGAAATTTAAGCGATTCAGATCCAAGTACTTTACCACCAACATCTGGGAAATTTTCATGTCCGGGGAGTGGCTTTACTTTTCCGTCCATATCTACTTGCACAGGATACATCATCAGGTGGCCCTGCAATGCCGAGTAATCAGTATTTGTAAATTTCTTCCAGTTATCTTCAGCAATCCTGTTGACTGTCTTCACACATTCCAGACTTTCCGGCTCCTTGAAGCACTTATTTAGTTCACCAAGGTGCTCTGCCCACAATGACATTCTATACCCGTATACCTGTCAAGTGCAGAGAGGGGCGTCGCTAACTGCGTATATTTAAAACATCCTAATTTCTGATTAAGAACTTCCTTGGAATGCAGTCTCGGGACACTACGTCCACTAAACATCACACTTTGGTTAATTTTGGACATCAAGTAAAGGAAATAAAGAAAGACTAATGTTCCATGAAGAGCATTTGGGCTAATTAGCAATGCCTTTTTCTTGCATCTTCGAACAAAAGCGAAAAAAAAAATGATCGAAAAATAGTTTTCTTACCTGACCACGAGGATGATTTTTCTTTGCAGCCCATGTATAATGTGGTTGATAGGCACCCATAGCTATCTCAGTGTCTTTTGAACCAGCCATGGATCTTTGGTTAATATTAGCTGATCCCACAATCACATACTCATCATCTACTATCAATCCCTTGGCATGCACGTAGATCATGAACCGACCAAATTTTGCAGAGTCAGAGACCTAAGCAAAACATGGATATATAAATGTAATGATAAGCAACTTCTCACTTCGTCGTTGAATTATTTCATCAAAATCTAAAACTATAACTCATCATCTCAAAAAAAAAAAAAAAAAAAAAGACAATGGATATATGTCTCAAGCAATTACCGAAATATAATTACCACCGAGCATTTCCTGGGTGACCTCGACCCTCTTACCGAGACAATAGAAATTGAGGTAGTCCTGAGGATGCGAGTCTGTAATTTGCATGTAATTGAGTTCTTGTGCAACAACATCGTACATCATTTGCATTGTTTGAGACTGGAAAAACAAAAACATGGGTCAATAAAAGTAGAATAACTTTTCATCCTGCATTTCTGTAATAAGAGAACAAACAGAGAATTCCACCTTCACATACATGGACAACAATAAAGGTGATGTCGAAAAAGCAAACCCTAAGCCAAAAACGAACTAAAATAATAATAATAATAATAATAACAACAACTAACACCAAACAAGCCCAAAGTAATGGAAACCATATTTTCTTCAAGTATGCTAGCATATGCACTCTTCCAGAATTTCAATGGTCTCCCTTCAGAAATCAAGTTTAGAATACCTACCTGCCAGTATAAAATTTCCTGTACATCAGTAGAATTTGGATCACCCTCAGGCCACAGAGGAATGACAATATATACTGCAAATCTCTCCCTTGCTCTGATTTTACTAGCAACCTTTAGTGCCAGCTCCATAGGGATCAGATGATCAGCCCCTGCTCACGCCATAAAGCAAATAATGTGAAAATTAGAAGAAACCAATAACGAAAAATCCACATTTTACCATCTTTATTGCTACCAAAAGATCTATAGAGACATATCTCACACAAATTTTTAAACTAAATATTTCATATAAGAACATTCTTCTGGAAACAAAGATTTCCATATAAGATATCTGGAAACATATAACCTTAAAATTCAAGGATAACACCGCTGAGCGCTGACCTGCATTTTTATATGATGGCCAAGCATAAGAAGATCCCAGAAAATACTGATTTTCAATATATATGTAATGCTGGGCAGATCTGATTGCCTGTATATAAGCTGTTTGAATGCTTTTATCTACGACCTCATCTTTAGAAAAGACAAGGTTCTGCAAATTAAAAAAAAAAGTCATAAAAAACTAAGAACCATGATAAAATATAATATAATACAGATATAAAGTAGTTGCAACTTGCAAGTAGAAATCTAGTTCTGGTGAAAATCTAGAACATGTCCAATGTCATACATATTAGGTTTCTTCCTATCTAAAAAGAAATGTTGTTTTTCAAGGAAAAACCTGGTTCTTAGATTGTTTGACATATTTTGGAAATCCTTTCACTGATCCTGAGTCAATGGAGCGGAAAATCTGTGGAATGAAAAGAAATCAAACCGACATTGCTAGAGAGAGAGAGAAAAAACAAAATCAAACGTGTAGTAATCAGGAGGAAGAATTTACACAACCTGAAGATCCCAGTTTTCACGTTCATCTTTACTAGGAACATGTAGTTTGGGATCATCTTCAGGAACAATTGTAGTGCCCTGCTCTGTAACAGTTATGGGAGGACTTAGTATCCATGAGATTCGTTCTATCCTAATCAAATCATCATCACTCCAGTGAGATTTTCCTCTAAAACATAGACACAACGCTTTCCACTTGGTTGATTCCCTCCACCGCTGCTCAAAGTTGATAAGAACATCATATGCGGCAGGCCCTTCGATTTTGCTGTGCAAATCATGCCATGGTTGCCTAGGAGCCTTGGTTTCAGCCTTTAAAATATGGAGAAAAGTGGAAACAAGAGAAGGGAAAATAAAGATGTGATAAAAGTAGAACTACTTGTACCAGAAAAGAATGTAATAACTGAAAAAAATGCGTCTTGTATGCTACCAGTTTGTTTCAAGTTATAACTCAAGTATCCGTTCTAACCAGAGCCAGTTAATATGAATCTCTTCCTCAATTTGTGCTGTCTAAGACATGCTCCTTGTAAGTAATAGGCACCAAAATGGATATCAAAACTTTCCACGTCAAATATGTGACATAGGTCCTTGCTAGCTGGTACTTTTAGTGGGAGCTTCAGAAATTTTAGTCACTCAGAAGCCATGTTAAGAAATACAGTTGTCATCATTCATGACTCATAAGTAACCATAGAAGAAAACTCATGAATGAGAGTACTATTTGGATTATGGGGACAGTCTGAAACTTTCGCCATCCCTCGACCCAATGTCATATTCTAAATAAGATGCTTTAATGGAAACTGGTGCATGACTTTAGTGGTTACCATGAATAGACACAATGGACATCTTAACAGGGGAAATTATTACGATAAAATTGAGCAATCACTTACAGAAAAAGTAGGATTATGAAAATCATCCTTAAAAACAGTGTCAAGATCACGAAGTATTCGATGTTCAGGTGTGTCATAGCGACCATCACAGAGATCGATACCTCCAAGAAATGCAGTTATCTTTCGATAATTGCTAGCTGCCTGTGTATCAACAAGAACACATTTTTGATGATGTGTAAACATGGTTCCAACAACCTGATCAAAACCATTGCAGAAGGTATTTTAGTTGAAAAAGAAAGCAGAAAATTTTCAAAAATGAAATAAAATTTGTCAAATCCATAAAAAGTAGTCTGCTGCAGGAAATCTACCATGCAAAATCAGGCATAGCAAATGAATCTTTCTTCTCAACTTTTTTTGTACCTGACTTTCCTATTAGGGACGTAGCCGGATACAACACATATGCCTCACCGGGCAGGAAAGCACTTAGGGACTTTCCCGAATAGAAGTCATACACATTGAGATCCCATCAAAAGTCATCGACCTTCAAAGAACACTATTATATTGCTCTGATCAAAGATCTAGAAGCCTGAATATGCAGGAATTGAGTTTTTCAATGTGAAGGCTCCAACTTGAACATACAGTGGATAAGCAAACATCACAAATATAAAATAGCCTAGTGCAGTGCATTCAGTAAATGCTAGCACAGATTGGTGGGCGACAAGTTAACAAAGAAACCAAACTTATGTAACTAGATTGAGCAAGTGAAACATCAACATGATCTACGCGCACTTATGACACATACATTAGAAAAACATTTTACTAGCGACTACTTGCTTTAACTCATTACAGATAACAATAATTCACAATGAAAAATCCTTGCCTTTTGTTTGAAGTAACCAAGCCTACTGCTAGCATAGCGAGGGGCCAGCACACAGGTAACAGATGAATGTTTAAAAAACTTGAACGTTTCTTCATCATGTGTCTGCATCTTTCCGAGCTGCAGTACCCATTGACATCCACATTAATCTCATGATTCAAACAAGAACTGTATAAAACAACACAAAACTTGCTGGAACGACTCACCTTTTTAATACCAAATTTGTCAGAAGTTATATCATCCCAAACCAACAACAAGACCCTAACCCCTTCTTCAGATTTATACTTAAGCAATTCACCAAGGGTTAAATCCCCACCTCGTGGCAATGGCCGAGTAGGCTCTCTAATAAGCTTAATCTTAGTAAAAACAGACCAACCAACAATGTAAATCAGATGATGAGCCTCAGATATAGCATAACAAATATCCTCCCAACACTTTGCCTGGTTATATACTTTACCGTCGTCTAATTCTATTTTAGGCAACAAGCCGTTCGGCACGTGAGCGTCCTGGTAAAGCGTCACCTTGTTCCCCTTCCTTAACGGGAAATACGTGTGCCTCACGCCGGCTTGCTCCGGGTCGCTGGCGATGCTCTGCTTATACAACAGGTTTTGCTCGCAGGGCGTGAATTTCATATCGATGTAGATTGCCGTATTCGGCTTAGGAGGCTTTCCCGAGGGACCATTCAGTGGGAACCAGCCGGTGATATGCTCCCCCGTGGCGATTTGTTGAGCGATGATTTTGGCAGTGCCGATTGCTTCAGAGCGAAAGAGGTCATTGTCTTTGACCTGAATTTCGAGCTCAGTCAGGGGTTGAGCCAAAGGGATGATGAACCTTTCGTTCCACTTGGGGTTCTGGGAGTTTTTCAAGACGCATGTGCTAGCCAAGATAGATTGGGGCACTGAGACGGTGACGCAAGGGTCACCGGTGATGATTTTACGGTGCTGATGGACTTTGGTGTCCCCTTCTTCTTGAGCGGCTGGCTGTGACGGGGATTTGCAAGCCTCGCAGCTTAGGCATTTGCGAAGATGATTAGACAAGAAATCCATGTTAGGCAACCTTCGGGCTTCGACAATGGTTATATCTAAGTCACCGTAAAGGTAAATCAGCTGCTCCGATCCTTCCTCCTCCATTTTCAAATAAGCTCACGTACAAAATTGCAGAAAAAAAAAAAAACACTAAAACCAAGAAACGGAGAGAAGAGCAAAGCAGAGCCGAAGCAAAAGGAAACTTTTTTTTGGAACTGTAGGCGGCAATGGGGTTAAAGGAAAAGCGAATACTAAGTTGTTGTTAGCGAATTAAAAAGAGGGGGGGGGAGCATGGGGTTTTAAGGAGTAGAAAAGGTAGAATACAAGATGGTCTGATAAAAGACAAGGACTCATTCAAGCGGGATTTACGACTACGAAAACGGCAGCCGCAGTAGCGGAGCCACTCATGCAACAGCAGTTACAGACTAACAGACCGACGACTAAACTTAAGCTGAAGCTGCTTGCTTTGCTTTGATCTGCTCTATTTTCCCTTTATCCATCACATACACAGTTGAAATCCTTATCAACTTACAAAAAAGTAACAAAAAATAAAGTGCATTAAAGACACGACGTGTCATTATCATGTCGAAAAAAAAAACCAATACTAGGATATATTTTATCTGTTTAAATTTGAGTTCTTAACACTTCAAATCTAGCAAGTTATTAATAAATGATCAGTTTGTACGATAATGACATTTACGATTCGATAAAAGGAAGCTTGAAATTCTGATGGCCTTCAACAATTTTTTTTTTATGTTTTATTTATAAAAATTATTTAATCATTTAATACAATAATATAATTTATTTAAAATTTTAATAAATAAAATTTAAATTTAAAAAAAAATTAATGATTCGTCAATCTCATCATCTCACCCGTATTAAATTAAAATATTATCATTTTCAATAATAAATTTATATAAAAAAATTATTATTTTTTTAATTATTTTTTATATTATATTTTAAAATAATAATTTTTTAATAAATAAAATAAAATAAAATTTGAGGTAAAAAAATTAACATTACCCTTGAATTTAAATGATTGTCTCTGACATATTTTATTTTTATTTAATAAAATGTTATTGTGCTTTATCAAAAGCTGATGTGATTGGATACCTTTTCTTTTTTATTTTCTTTTTAATTTTATATTTTCTATTTAAATCGTTTCATAGAATGGAATATTTTTGCGAAGAACATGGAGGGTGGGTCCTACACCTCCGGTGGAGCATTTTCATCGTGTAAAACATGACGACTGTAATGATTAAAGAATAGATACCACCCAACACGCCCACCACCAATCCATGTTTATCTCTCCAAAAATATCTCGTCTGCGGGGGGTTCACACTCAGGTCAGGTACCGCACGCAGGTCAATCCCCACGGCCCACATTGTTGGCAACTCCTTATCATCAGCTCGTGACTTTCTGACAGAGTAATAGTTACGACATCGATTGATTGATGATAAAGCTACGTTCAAATTCCCATGTTTTTCAAATTGAAAATAGAACTCACTGCAAGGGATCCATTATTTATGTACATTTAGTTCCATGCAAAGTAAAAGTTCAACTGGCCAGTGTGGCCTAAGAGAATTTAATAACCAATCAAGCAAGAAATGGGAAATAAAGAAAGAGTGCATGAAAGACATCAAACACATTATTGATCAAATGTGGTGAGGTGGAGACAACGTTCTTCTCTTTCCATAAAATTAATAATTACTATTTCAACAACTTCCTCCATTGCCAACGAGCTTGTCTCTCTTGTTATTCGCTGATGATGATTACTCTTATTAACCTGGACTAGACCCAACTCCCAGTAAGTGCTGCAGTTGCACCGTGAGCATCCGATGAGCACCCGATAATTTTCAACGGCGCATTACGGCATTAGCAAAGTTTGCTTCATCTGGCCCAGGAAACGCCACTCCTTTCACCAAATATCTCTTAGTCTTCAATTTTTCACCACAATTTCGGAAGATTTTTCGCCAAGTTTTGTTCCTTCGAATATCTTCACTTACCCCATTAATGAAGCTAATGGTTTCATCTTTTCAAAATGAAATTGTTATGAACTAATTACAAAGTTCAGAACTCATGATTTTGTGATAAGCACATTGATTATTCATAGAGATGATTTTGAATTGAGACATTTCTCTTTTAATCATGTCTTTTGGTTGTCTACAAATATCCTACTCAATTATTAGAGAGAGAATTTCAAAAAAAATAAAAAAACAGAAAAAATTAGAAAAAAACAAAAGATGAAAGAATTCTTTAATAATTGTTAATAATTGCAAAATACATAAGAGAATATATGATATTTTTCTTAAAAATGATTCATCATGACTTGAAGTCTTTATTCGTGTTTCATATTCATTTACTTTTCCCAACAGAAAATGGC
>JBBYHO010000008.1:12368884-12383656 GCA_038382025.1 Adansonia gregorii | reverse complement strand
TACGATTAGAAATCGAAGATTCTTAGCCAACTTACATGAGCATCAGCCAACTAACAGCGATGGTACTTTAAGCAGAAAGGCCAAAATCTTGTTCTTAACTACAATTAAAATTTGTGTACATTGACAGAAACATTTTTTAATACAAAAAAAAGGGTATTGCAATCAAAATAGATCAGCTCAGCAGTCATGGAGTTGCAACGGAACTGGAGTTAGACGTGACGTGGCTCTCCTCTCCCACAAATTTTCCTTTCTTGTTTCTTCAACTATTCCAACTCGATTGACAACTAGCTTTTCTTCCTTCTCACTTTTCACTCCATTTTCTCCGTACAAAGGGTTGCTCGCGCAGCCTACGCCCCCTGCTGCATCATAAGCCTTCCAATCAAAATCTGATAACATTCCACGTGCGCCAGAATATTGCTTCATCTGCTGCAGGGAAGGAGCTCCTTCAGCAACTGCCTCGGCATCGGAAACATCAGATTTATGACCACCCTTAGACCCTTTCAATACTTTTAGCATCACGAAAGGTTTCCTCTTCATCTTTTCTTCTGGAAATGCTTGTGATGGAGGTGAAGCTGGCTTAGGTTTGCTCAGGGTTTTTTTATTCTTTTTCTTGCTCTTGATCTGGCCGATGCATGAAACTTTTGGCGATGCTGGTTCACGTGCATCAAAGCTCCCATTCTCGGACTTCCTTCGAGCCTCCCTGGGAATCAAGGATACAATCGGACCTGAAAATCCTTTACCAGAGGGGCTGATTGGTGGGCTTACTTGGAAAGTGACAGGTGATGATGCAGCTTTTGGGAGAAAGGCCAGGATCTTGTTCCTCTTTTTCATCGGTTTCTCCATCCGAGATAAATCAGATCATCAGACGATCCAACTAAGCGAGAACAGATCTAGACAGGCATATTTGACCTTAGCATACAAGGTGGAAAGCGTACAAACAGGGCCTTGTTGATATAGAAAAGTGATGGTAGAATCGTAGAACTAGTCAAAATGAATAATTGATGCCTTCAGACAGCTTCTTTGCCGGCCAGAACTTCGCACATTTCTTGCCACCAGGCCGTCACGGTTGGCCGGCCACTCAATTTATTTAAAAGCACATTGACATTTTCTAGATGATGGAAATTCTTATACAAACATGAAAATAACAATAAAATATTCCTACAAAAGAAAATCAACTTTATTAATTCATTACTACCACAAGCTAAAATTTAACCAGAAAAGGGCAAGAAATGATAAGTTTCCTGTCTTTCTCAGTATCTTTTTGACTATGAGATTCTCCATCATAAGTTATTGATTGTTCCACAATCTCAGCCATTCAACGGAAACAACGAAAAATTATTTATATCTTATTGGTAATAAAATGGTCTAACATACTTGATGACAATACGAATGTTTTAAGAGATTAACAAGAAAACTACGTAAAAGAAAAAGGTGCTATCCCAAATACAAGCATTTTTGCCTCATTCCCCCAGCAGAATGTTGAGGACCCAACACGCCACCAGCATCCTTGCCAGAGCTGCAAACTTAACAAAACTGAAGCCAATGTCAGATACGCAGCCATCATTCATTTATGTATCATTATATGCTGAAACCCTAGATGAATAGAGTACTTTAAGACATTACCTTAAACAAGAATCTTCTGATCATTTTGCTGAGGACGAGTTACATAAATACCCAAACTGTGGATGTGATTCAACACTGCATAATCAAGAAAAAGGTTCGAAGGTGACCTCCCGGAATTTTTAAAATATTTTTGGAAATATGAAGAGCAGACTAATGGAAATTGGTAACATGGAAGGGTCCTATTACTGCAATTTCAAAAATTGAAAATGTTTTAGAGTTTAAGATGAAATCTACCTTGGCTCAGGCTTTTCAAAAATGGCATGCCTTAACTATTATTCTTGTCTTCTATCGTCCTTGCTCGCTGCCCAATCATCCTTGTTGCTTGGAGTGTACTGACTAGCTGATGATGGTGAATTCCCTGGAGCACTAGGGGAGTACCCAGCACTTGGACTGCACAGAACACTGGACATATAAAACAACAAAATGGAGCAAATTTTAAATTCATACTCGAATCTGCTTATCTGTACTGTGGTGAACGTGGGCTGTAGTCAGGATTCACTACAGAATGGTATGGGCTAGTTTCAGAGAAGATAAATAAAAAACATATTGTTAGGCATTTAAAACATATTTGGTATCAGAAATCAGTAAAAACCATTTGCTTGAGTATGAACATAACACAAGTGGAAGCTTTAAGACACATCTTACTGACAACATCTTGCTAAATTTAACCTATTCAATTACACAGAAAAAGATGAGAAATTGCCTGCGAGGACTGTGTGTTGGACTCGAAGGGGAATAAGATGGAGAAGTAGGTGAATAAGATGGCCATGCCGGGCTGCAATACAAAATAAATAAATAATTGCATCAAAAACAAAATTACAAGCGCATTACATAGAATGAATATAAATTAATTAAAACCGAGAATAGGGAATAAACTAAAATAGCAGTGACACCATCCAAGAGTTTTCAGCGACAAACGAACAGAGTGATTCAGTCAACCTATAATTTGGTGATAGTGTACCGTAAGGATTAGGAGGAGGCAACCTTGGACTGCTTGGTGAGTATGCCAAGAATGGAAGCGCTTCGCTGACCGTGGAAGGTAGGGCTATAGCTGGGTGATGTGGGACTAAATTTGGTGAGGTTCAACTGTACCCCGGAGAAGTGGGGCTATAAGCTCCAAGCGCCCAAAATGCCCTGGGCACTCTGCCATGTTGGCCATACAAGTCTCGAACTTCATCTTCCGATAAGTTGTGTCCGGCCAGGGGTCACTTGAACCACCCACTTTAGGTTTTCCTCGCTCCGTCATTTCACTATGCTCAATATGCACCATCGACATTCGCCGCTACAAAAACCAAGGAAATCAAAATAATAATTTCCCACTTAAACAAGTTCGAGCAAGGAGGGAAAAAAGAGAACTTCCCAGCACTTCATCTTGTAGTTAAACAAAAGATAACCGCAATGTAGTTGCCAGTTCAATACACATTCTACAATTTCCGTCTCCTTTCTTTTTCTTTTCTCCTATCATTTCTTGGCAACCCAACAGACTGCAAAGAAAAAGGAGAAAGTTGGGAAAAAAAAGTTTTGAGAAAGCAAAATTTACGATTTCGTCAAGACTAATGATGCGATGCGAACCTTGGCGACCTCCGCCGGAGAGAAAGGGAATCTCAAATCCATGGCAATCCGATTCGATCAAAAAATCGTAATGCTAGATTCTCACTCGACTAAAGAGTGAATTTTTTATGTTTTCAATTTCGAAATGATTATTTTTCTGTTCTCTTTTTTGTTCTTTTATGTTTTCCTTTTCGATTTCCAGTTTGATAATTTCCCGGTTTAATTTGAGAGATTGAATATTTGTCGATACCAGAGGGATCTCTCCGCAGAGAGACTCGTTACGGATGGACTTTTCCCGATGACTGTCATAGTCCGGGTACGCATTGCACAACATGTTTAGCTTAAAGTCAAAAATACCCTCAACCGTTGCTTCGTTTGAGGTCCGAAACCCGAATCCGAATACGTAACATTCAAGGGCAAACAATCTAGAACTCATTTGGTAGAATTTTTTTCTTTTCATTTTAAAATGAAATATTGTGAAAATTCTAAACAGGCAACGCGTTTTTCGAAAATCCGCCGATCGCCATCTGTTTCTTTGGTCAATTCCAAGGCCAAACGCGAATTGTAGGTGGACTTTCTCCATAAAATCCCAGCTGCCCTTTTCGATCGAGCATCCCAACGATAGAAAAAACAAGGAATGGCTTCCATCTATTGCTGTAAAGAGTGCGGAACCAACCTAAACTTAAGCACGACCCGCCTCTTCCCTGCAGATTTCTACTTCGAAGCTGGAAACAAGGGCACCCTCTCTTTCGCCTCCATCGACGCCACCAAGTTCAAGTTAGAGAAAGAGGACAAGATCAGGCCGTTTTTCGAGACCGTTAATTACTGGGGAATCCAACGAAACAGAACCAAGATCAAGTGCAATAGCTGTGGAAAACTCCTGGGTTATGTTTATGATGACGGTCCTCCTCTCACCGATAGTCCTGGTCAATTCCATTTCGGTCCCAGTCAGGTGATCCCCAGAGCTCCTAGGTATCGGTTCAAGACCAAGGCGCTTAAAATCACGACTGAAACTTGAAGAATTTTCGTGGTGACGGTTTCTGGTTTTTGTCGAATTTTTTAGTTTGGGGTTTTCTTGTATATACGGTCCTGTTTTCTGAATTTCCATTACTCTTATTTCTCCAATACAATCTTAAATATATATATATATATATATTATTGCAAATTAAAGAAAATCCATCTCGATATTCCCTTCAGTTTATTAAATTGATTACTTGTTATTTGCTTCTTAAATTTTATATTCGGTTCAATAAAATCTTAATAACATGGATGAATGCAAGGAGCTCTGCTGCAAAAATTAGTTAGCAGAAAGTCAGATATGAAACTAATGAAGGGGTTTGAAATTGAACAGAACATCATTCCAGTTGTGTTAGCATGTTCCCATTGGAGTACCAGCAATGTGTCTTACCAGGTTCAGAGGATCTTGATGCGTTTCTGCAGATTTTTTTCCCTTGGCAAAAACCATATGAACTGAAAGCCTATATCATTTTTTTTTTTAGCTTGAAATATTCGTTATGATAATGATAATAGTTTCGGCAATCTTAACAGTCTTATACTAAAGTTTGCTGCGCTTATTCTGCTGCAGCGGTAGGTTGCTTAGTGATAACTTCAAATTTGGAATCAGACTCAACTGTTAGCAGCAGGGCTAATTTATTCCCAGATCAATCAATTGTTTATATTGGTCTTCTCTTACAGAAAATAAATTAAAAAAAATCGACTGAACCTTCTATCATTGGAATACATACAGAGGTATGTTGCTCAGTTATAACTTCAATTTACCCTTGTATCATTGGTATGCATCGGTCATTCGGCAGCTTAAGTTGCAGTGAAACTTCACTGTTAAATATAATTTTGGGGGAACATCAAGGTTCAAGGATGATTCTCATACATATATTCAATATCAAAGGGTTTATCCAAACCATAGGAACCAACATGACTTATGGGGATTGGACTGTTCTGGACCGTTGGGTTCTTTAATTCTACCAGGTTTTTATTTGAGGTTGCTGGTAGGTATGCGTTTGACTGAAGAAATTCATTCTGGAATATGGGTTATCCATATCTTACTTGTCTTCACTTGTCAGTTCTTGTAATTTAATATTTGCATCTACCAGTCAAAACTTTTAGTACTCTTCATTCCATCACATCCATGATCTTACATGCTGGTGAGAAACCATCTAACTTCTAAAAGTTCAAAACCAAGAAGCATCAACTGGACCACTCTGTCACTCGCGGTTGAAAGTTAGGTTGGATTAGTAGCTCTTGGGGTGTTGGTTTATGAATGTGTCTTTCCATGTATTCATTATATTTGTCGATCCCCCATTTATTTTGTTATTGTTTCATCTGATCATCTCGAACTGAGACTTGAGCAAAAGTAAGCAACATATTCGACCGAAAAGTTTTAGGATCATGAAGCAAATGAAGGTGGAAACTGACAGTGTGATTGATAAGCCTAAACATGCAACCCCACCAACTCCACCTCCTCCACCGCCACTTCCAAGATTCTGGGCAAGGAAGGCTACTGCAGACAGTGTAACAAACCGAGAGATTGCCAAGTTTTGGAGGCAGAAGCGCACTGAGGAAGAGGATCACCTCCTGGCTGCCATCAAGGCTGCAGCACGCAAAAGGGCCTGCACTCTTTCGGTAAGACAATATGATACTCATTTAGCTTTATGACAGGGTTTGTCACAGAAAACTGTTATCAGCTTAACTGATTTATGTTGATAAGTTGATTTTTTAACTGTCAAAATCATCCATGTTGACTATGGATTAGAAGAAATCTTGTATAATTGACAACTCGGGGAAATAACATCTTTGTCATATTTCATTCCTAATCAGTCTTCTTGTCCTGGTAATCTCGGTATCAAAAATAGGATTAAAGTTGCTCTGGAATTCTATTTTTAGACAAAACTGCATGGAGGAGAATTATTATCACTTGCATTTTGAATTCATCTTTTGGCTAATGCAAAGAGAATTGCAATAGATAAGAAGCTCATTTCAAGCTGATTTGGGGTTGGCATTAGAAGGCTAGGAGCTAGTTTTAGTATTAAGTTTCCTTAACATTTGAGTTTCTTTTCTTTTTTTTTTCTTTCACTTGGTTAACTTCTTATTCCGATAATAGTCACTTTGTTAACTTGTTCATGATCAATATTCTGTAGGAGGAAGACTACAAGAGTTTTGAAGAGTCGCTAAGTGATGAAGTTTACAACGTTAAGCAGAAGATCAAAGCCTTAACTAATAATAGCCAAGGCAATCAAAAGAACAATGAAATTCGTGTGGGAATAAAGAACTGGTTAGTAATATTTCTCTTCAAGACTTTGGCTACTCTAATCACGATGAGAATAAACATATATGGGAGCTCATAGTGAAGTAGATTTCCCCGAATCAATTTAGCAATGCCGAAGTGCAGGCCCAATATTAGCACCAAATATCTGTTATACAGCTTTTTGAAAGAAACATGAAAATTTCAGACAATTTTGTTGAGAAGTCAGCACATGAAAATAACAGCAATAAATCCAGCAGAGAACTGATGCTACAGCAGGTCATGGACATAGTCTTTCCAAAGCCATGTTACTCGGATTATTCATATTTTCCGAAATATCCATGTCCAAAACTCATGTCCTATGTATATTTGGACATAAATACAAGGGAATGATACCCCAAATATGGGAAAATATTTAAAAAATTAAGCATACTCGTGTTGGACACACATTAGTATACAACACTCTGAATCTAGACAACATAGTTGCAAAAGTTTTTGCTCTATCTCGCGAAGTCTTAGGTATTAGTTTAAAACAACTGATAAAATGCTTTTACTCCTTGAAAAGTGATACCGGAACACTTATTGCCTGAACTCTAATTTTATGCTTTTTCAACTGTGATGAGCAGGTGGACAAAGAGCAAGTATGCATACTTAAACCAACCAGCGGTTGAGTCCAAGGACAATCCAAAGCGACGAGGGTCCACTTATATACCAAATTTTCTCAATTATAAGCCTGCTTCTTTATATCCTACATCACTAGGCGTCTTTTAGACCATTGTTTTTTCTACTTTCAATTTACTGCATTACCTCGTTATCAGGGCACTAAATTGTCATGCATTTGATTTGTATGTGTTTTTGAGAGCTATAATCATTGTTCTGTTTAAATGTGCAAATAAATATGGTTATTATTACTTCAATACCGTTCTGAAAACACCCCGTTGGACGTTGTTCAAAGTAGTACAATTGTAGGTGTCGTTATATGTTGTTCTTTCTGCTTTTATGGTAAACCACTTCAGTTTTGTTCACCATCGTCAAAGCAGTATGATATTGGAATTATGTTGTAATATATTATATTCATATAAATTTTAATATATTTATATATTTATATCATATTTTTAACTTTTTTCACATCATTTGCCATTGCCTTTTTTCTACTGAGCTGATAACTAATAAAAAATTAATTAATCGAATATTTATATTTTTATTGATATTTACTAACAAAATAAAGTATTCGGTTCGAACAGACTAAAATTGACCTTAAAATTCTAAATTAAAGCCTGGTCCAAAGTCAATTGGGCCTAAGAAAGAAAGAGTAGTAACAATTTGATTTAATTTCTTAAAAAAATTTAATTATTCTTTAAATGAAATTAAATAAATATTAATAAAAATTAAATTAAAATCTAACCTAAAACTTTTTTTTTTCGATTTTTTTTCTCATTTTTTTTTCAACCCTATAGTAGAGGGGACTTCGATAATAGCTAACAATAGCAGGATAAATCATCAATGGGATAAGAACACCCGAGGGGAGGGGGCAATAAAATATAATGGAAGACAAGACAAGACAATAAATTATGTTCTTTCTTTTTTGGACTGTTCCAATTGCTGAAACCACCTCGAAAAAGTGAAGCATATGTCCAATGCATACCAGTTACCTAAAAACAAGCCTTGAATCACAACACCCAATTTTCCCACCATGCTCTCTGATTTTATTGATAAACTTTGCTGCAATTATACTTCACACATGTGAAGCCATTTAAATATGCGGAAACATGGTATTGGTAAGGAAAGAAAATTTGTAAAAGACAGCATAGCATAGCCGCTTTGTAGACAAATTATTTCTAGTCAAATCATTGTTTTGAGCCGATCAAGTTCCTGATCACGTACTGCAAAATGCCTCCATGGTTGAAGTAAGCCAGTTCCACCTACATTTAAGAAACCAAAGCCAAAGCCTCAGTTGGCAGGAAATTTCGGGGGCTGGCGAGAGCACTTACGAGAATTTACAGAATAAGGGAAGCAATGAGTAAATTTTGTTTTGTTATTACCTCTGTATCGAATCGTACAGTACAGGTGAACGACTTGCCAGTGTCTGTAGCCACGGTGACATCTTGACCAGGTCTAATTTCACTAACGCTGCTGGGAAGATCAATAGTATAGCGCTCATGGCCTGTCAGCCCAAGAGTCTCAGCATCCTCTCCAGGCTTGAAGCATAGTGGAATGATGCCCATGCCCACCAAATTACTACGGTGAATTCGCTCAAAGCTCTTGGCAATCACCGCTTTTACACCCTGAATACCAACATCGTTAATGGCATTATCAAGAGAGGCCATAAAAATACATTGAAATCGAGCGGAACAAAACATTTTAGTAAATCGACGAAAAGGCTCAAAAAAGAGAAGAAAAATCATCATTGAATTGTGCATTTTCTGTTATTCAGGCCAAGAAGTACCATAAAGGTAATAAAATAACATACCAGCAACATTGGACCTTTGGCAGCCCAGTCTCGAGAACTTCCACTCCCATATTCAACACCAGCCAAAATTATGGTATCCTGTCCTGCACTCTTGTATCTCTGTTTATAAACAAAAATTGGATATTATTTCAATTCACGCAGAAAAAAGGTCATTTATGGCAATAGCAGTGAAGCTCAAAAACTCGTACAAGTATTTAAATATAACTTCCAGATAATCATAATGCAAAAGCTAAATTTCATAAGTAACCATAAGACATATGTATGATTAATTAGTGAGTAATAATTTTACCATCGCAGCATCATATACAGATAGCTTCTCTCCGGTAGGAATATGAATTGTTTTAGGGCCAACTTCTCCTTTGAGTAGTTTGTTCACTAGTCGGATATTTGCAAAAGTGCCCCTGGCCATGATCTCATCATTACCACGGCGACTTCCATAAGAGTTGAAATCTCTTCTGCCCACCCCATGTTCCAAGAGATATTTGGCTGCAGGACTATCTTTGTGGATGCTCCCAGCTGGGGAGATGTGATCAGTTGTGATACTATCTCCAAAGTTAAGCAAGCAGTAAGCATCCTTCATCCCATGTGGACCTGGAGGCGACATGGTCATGTCTTTAAAGTATGGTGGCTCATGGATGTAGGTTGATGTTGGATCCCAGGCATAAAGGTTACTGGAAAGCACAGATAACTCATTCCACATGGGATTTCCTTTGGTGATTGCTTGATATGTAGCTTTGAACATATCAGGTAGCACACTTAATTGCACAACCTGAAGACAGTAAAATAAAGAAAAAAAATGTTAGTTTTAAGCCTCGGATTCAAGTTAAAGCAGGCTGAGTAACTCACATTAGCTACTTCTTCACTAGAAGGCCAAATATCCCTCAAAAAGATCTCTTTTCCATCTTTCCCAGTACCAATGGGCTCCGTCTCAAAATCAATATCTACCTGCAACATCGCTTCTAATCAGAAATACACTTGATATTAAATGAAGAAAGAAAGAGATCCAAAAATAAGCAACTATATATGATAACAAGAAGAAATCATATGAACAGTGATCCAGACAATGATATAAGTCACATACAGTGCCAGCAAGAGCATAGGCAACAACTAGCGGAGGAGAAGCAAGATAATTAGCCCTTGTCAAAGGATGTACACGTCCTTCAAAGTTTCTGTTTCCTGACAAGACAGCTGCAGCAACCATATCTGGAAGTATGTACAAAACAGCCAAAATGTCAGCTTCAAACATTCTTATGCAAGGACAACAAGAAATATACTCGTTGAAGAATTTACCATTTTCAGAGATAGCTGATGCAACAGATTCATCGATATCTCCTGAATTCCCAATGCATGTAGTGCATCCGTACCCAACTATATGAAACCCTAACTGATTCAAGTACATCTGCAAACCACTGCAGTGTGTTCCTGAGTTAGCAATATGAAAGAAAGAAGAATTTTTATCACATAGATAATATAATCCTGCATATTATGAAAAGTACCTCTTCTGCAAGTATTTGGTTACAACCCCAGAGCCTGGAGCAAGACTTGTCTTAATCCATGGCTTGACCTGTTAAAATTACAATCCAAAAATATAACAACAAGTCCTGTTGCTCAGAAAACTGTACTTGTATAATTCTTCGGCCAGAGAAACAAACCTCAAGAAACTTCCAGGTTAATGTATCATTTAAAGTATGAAAAAATTCATCTTTTTCCCATCAAATGATTTGCTAGGCTAAAGAGATTAACCTAAAAGACAAATTACTACCAGTTTGACAAAACAAAATTAGCATCCTTTCAAGCGTATAATCGTTGCATTTGACAATTTCAAGAGTTGCTCATACCCATAACGTTCACCCACATAAACAGTCAATCTAAGTGGCAATAAACAAAGAATCAATGTTGCAGCAATTCAAGGGCCACTTTCCTAGTTGATCGAAGAAATTCAATTATTCTCATTATCAATTAGTTCAACAGTGAGATGATTCATAAGGTGAAGGCAAGGGGGAAAGCCTACCTCCAATCCTAATTCACAAGCCTTCTTTGCAACCACAGCAGCTCCAAGCATTACACTAGGATTTGACGTATTTGTGCAACTAGTAATAGCTGCAATAACCACATCTCCATGCCTCAGCTCTGCTGGACTCCCATGGAATGAAAACTTTGCAACCTTGTTCTGAGATTCCTTCGGTATAGCAAATCCCTGCAACAAGAGAATGCAGGTAACATGAGCACAGGGAAGAGAACAGGAGGGGAAGAATAGAGGTGTCTATTTAATCACTTCTGAGTTCACAAACTGGCAAGTAACTGCATAGAAAATTTCTTATCTAGTAACACATAAACGAGTTGCTCTAAGCCATTTTATCCTATGTAAGTTCATTGTCACTTATGAGCACATAGTATTTGTTGCATATGTTCACATGTCCATAGAAGCAGCTCCAGAGAAGATCATACCTTGAATCCAACTCTGTTGTCTAAGCAAGCATGCCAATCTGCTTTCATTTCTTTCAAAGGAACTCGATCATGTGGCCTGCAATACAGCAGTCAGACTCAGACACACCACAGATGACAGGAATACTAGAAATATGACAAATTTTCTTGTTACAAAAGGCTGCAGTTTTTACATATATGGAAAATTTTACCTCTTGGGCCCTGATATACAGGGTTCAACATCCTCAAGTTTCAATTCCAGGTAGGAAGAGTACACTTTCTCAATCTGAGGCTGAGTTCAGAGAAAAAAAAAATTCTCAGTGAGAAACTGAATGCTGAATATTTTTGAATCAAACTATAGAAGAAAAAAACTAATGTGTTTATTTACCTCATTGTAGTCCACGAACATTTTATTGGCTCGTAAATAGGATTCTATCATAGCAATCTACATTTTTGTTATAAGTCAGTAAATCAAGGGACGATAAAACAATTTAAACAAAGATATACACTACGGACTTACAGTCTCATCACTTCTGCCAGTCAGTTGTAGATATTGCAGAGTGACATGATCCACAGGGAAAAATCCCATGGTTGCACCATACTCAGGAGACATATTGGCAATAGTGGCACGGTCAGCTAATGACAATTCACTCATGCCTTCCCCTGTACAGAGACATAGAAGAAAATATCTACCATTAGATAAAAGAAGCAGCACAGGAACAATGAATCTGTATTAAACTAGTGGCTGAATTGAGGACTATACCATAGAATTCCACAAACTTGCCAACAACCCCATGCTTCCTTAGCATTTGAGTAACTGTCAACACCAAATCAGTAGCTGTCACACCATCCCTCAGTTTTCCTAGTAGTTTAAACCCAACAACACCTGGCAAGACCATGCTCATTGGCTGCATTCAAAAGCATAAGTATAAAATTATTAAATAAGAGGTTTTTCTGGCAAAAACTAGTAATTTACAAACTAAAATTTCACCCTTCCAGCTGTCTCAAGAGAAAGAAGAAATGAATTAATGTCAATTGGATGCTTAGCTACACTGCCATACATATAGTTCCTTAAGTTTTCTCTTTTTCTTCCTTTCTATCCTTTCCCACTTTTTGTAACACAGGAACATAATACTAAGTAAGTAATTTACTTGGCCAAGCATGGCAGCTTCTGCTTCTATACCACCAACACCCCAGCCAGCAACACCCAATCCATCGATCATAGTTGTATGCGAATCAGTTCCGACAACGCTATCAGGGTAAAGTATGCCATTTGTGTTGAAAACAACTCTTCCAAGATATTCTAAATTGACCTGTACACCAAGATTACAGAAACTTAGTTTGAAGGCACAAGGATGCTGGCAAACACATGTATTCTGTTTCCATGCTAAACAGAGCTCATCATCAGTATCAATATGTAATTGCTTCCCCGTTCATTGATACTATATTTGAACATATCCAAGAATAGACGCATTTATTTTGTTACAGCTAATCAAAAACTAATTATATTCTCTTCATGAAATGTAAAAAAAAAGGAAAAAGAAAAAGAGTCTATTACCTGATGTACTATTCCTGATCCAGGAGGAACAACAAGCATGTTATTGAATGCATTTGAACCCCACTTGAGAAAAGCAAATCTTTCTTTGTTTCGTTGGAATTCAAGTTCCATGTTTGCCTGCACCGCATTTTCTGATCTTGCCACATCAACCTGGACAGAGTGATCAATAACAAGATCTACAGGAACCTGCACACATCATAATTTTCATCACATACCAACCGTTAAAACAGGTTTCAAGGTATTTAAAAGAAGGACAACTCAGTAAGAAACGTTTTATTGGTTAGTCTGATAGCACCCACAAGAATAAGTATATAACTAACCAATGGATTAATTTTATTAGAATCACCACCAAGCTTGTTCATAGCATCTCGCATGCAAGCGAGATCAACAACAGCAGGAACACCAGTAAAATCCTGAAACGCAGGGAACAATATTACCCCAAAAAAAAAAAAAAGATTCCTAGTTCGCATTAAGAAAATACTCATTATTATTACACAAAACCACCACGCTAAAAATCAGGATTCAGAGCAGACCTGAAGCAGCACTCGAGCTGGCTTAAACGGAATCTCAACTTGTTTGGGAGATGTGTTCTCCCAGTCAATGATCTTCTCAACATCCATACTTTTAACTTGAAATTCATCGCAGTTACGTATTGCGGATTCAAGCAGTATCTTAATAGAGTAAGGAAGTTTATCTGCGACATGAACCTCAAATCAACCAAAATCTGAAACAGGCTTTGTTTGGCTAAAAGAGAAAACACGAGAAAATAATCAAAACTGAAAACAAAACTACGATTTCTACGAATCCCTTCTTCTACTTTGAATAATCAACGAACAACCTACAGATTAGCCTAAAAACACATTGATTCATTTCCTTTTATATTCCAATCATTTATCGGCAACCAAACGACAACAAACGAAATTAAAAATGGAACTGACCGATCCTTGGATCATTGAGAGCAGGTAAACAATAGTATTTGCCGAATACACCACCATCAGGCTTCTCCAAAGTCTTCAAAATAGTATTGAACGGATTTTCTGCAGCTAAAAATCAAGTTTTATATATTTATTAAAAAAAAAAAAAAGAAGACAAATCAGAAATAAAATCAGGCGGTTGAGTAATAAATGAAAACCGGGACTTTTCCAAATCTTGTAAAAAGGGAAAATTTGAAAGAAGTAAATAGAAATGAAAGCTGGTCTTTGTCACAGTACCATTGCAATGATCCGAGAAAATATTTGATTGTTGAAAGCAAGATCTAAAGAGAATGCTTCTTTTGGGGGCTTCAGTGTGGTAGGTGAGGTCTCGTTTTGCTAGGAATATTTATCTTTAAATAAAAACCGAATGAAAATTGACCCAAAAATAAGTAATATTAAAGGTATTCTTTAAAAAGAAATTTATCCGCTTTTTATTAAAAAAATCACCATTTTATTTAATAAATTATATATATATTTATTTAAAATATAATATTTCAAAGGTAAATTATTATTATTATTATTGTGAAAGCTCGAAGATTGAAATATGCTAAAAAGGAGAGAGCATATGCAGAAACAAAAGGTTTAAAGAAAAACTAAAATAAGGAGAGATGCAAATACGCAACGGACAAAGTGGCCTTGTTTGTCGTATATTCCGAGCTTGATCCAAAAGAAAGTTTGATACGATACGATACCATACCACCGTAGTCCTTTTTCTAACCTTTTTAAAGAGTTTTTGCGAAGGTGGGTCGGTGGGTGCTTGCCGCTTGGTTGGCTGCCACCCTCCTCCGCTCCACTCACAGCTACAGGTATCTGGTTTTTTCTTCTATATTTATAAAGTTTAAATAAAAATATTAATTTTAAAAAATAAATTTAACATAAAATAAATTTTATTAATTAAAAAATTAATTTTTAA
>JBBYHO010000008.1:12357295-12368784 GCA_038382025.1 Adansonia gregorii | reverse complement strand
TTCTATTGGGAGAAATGGCCAAATCTGAATTCAATTGAAAATAATGTAAACAGTGTGAAAAGTGAGTTGTAAAAAAGATTAAAAATGGATTTAAGAGGTTTGGTTTGGTGGGAAGAAAACTCGTATTGTCAACAATTGATGTCCGGACAGTGATTTGGTTCTTTGAACGGATCCCATGTCTGTAAGCCAAGTGGTTGTTTTCGGACACCAAAGGAGAAGTAAAACGAGATAAGGGTAAAAATAATAGCCAAAGGTTCTGTTAAATAATATTTTTCATCGAAAAAAACATTAAAAGCTATAAATAAAATTATTAATAATTGAATTAATTGTAAGATTTTTTAAAAATAATAGTTTGGAGTAAAAACCCTTAATTTTTTATCTATACAAAAGCTTTTTTCTTAATTGATAAACCCTGTATTTTGTAGATCACTGAAACCTTTTCGTTTCAATTCTAGTTTGAACAATTACCCCAAATCAAAGAAAGGGGGAAAAAATGGATTATTACGAGCACCCATCCCGTTTTTCGATGTCTTCGTTTTCTTTGATTGGCGATTTCATTGAAAAGGTGAAAGATTTTTGCAATTTCGCTGTCTCTGCCATCATTGGGAACATTTTCTCTGCGATCTTAACATTCTTCTTTGCATTAGGTTGGTTTCTTTCTCTCTTGTTCTCTCTTCTGCTTCATTTTTTTTTCCTTTCCAATCTCTTTGGATTATTCATTTTTGGTCATTGAAAGCCTTTTGATTCGTGATCTATTCATGACCCTTGATTTTGGTTTTGCAGTAAATTGAATTCGGATTCTTTTATTTATCTCTCTTGTTATTAGCACACATGATTTGTTTCCAATTTTTTTTCTTTATTTTTTCTTTTTGGATGTAAGTATCATGTTTATGTTATAGTAATAATTATCATTTCGCCGGTGTTATTCTATAGATAAAAGACAAATATAATTTATGTTGCTGAGTAATTTTGTTTGATTGCAGACAAAGCAGTATAGGATTAATTTGTCTTACATTTATTTCCAAAATACACCTAAAGTTAATGACATGTTGTTTGGTTTCTGAGAACTTAACATGTAAAGCAGTTTGATGCGTGAGGTTAAAGGTTAACCGTTTTCGTACTCAAATTTTGCTGATGAGATTGACATTTTTGTCTGCAGTGGGCATATTGTTAGGAGCCATGACGGGGGCTTTGATAGGACAAGAGACAGAGAGTGGGTTCATTCGAGGGGCTGCAGTTGGGGCTATATCTGGAGCAGTTTTCTCGATCGAAGTCTTCGAGTCTTCTCTTGTTCTTTGGCAATCTGACGAATCTGGGATCGTATGCTTGCTTTACTTGGTGAGCAGTTTTGTTTATTGTCTTGGTTTTACAGGTTTGATTGCTAGTTTCTAAGTCAATGGAAAATAGGGATACAAGAAATAAGACTTGATTGTTCTAAATTGATAAGTTTGTGATACAATATTGACAATTTCAACCATCACTTTGATTTATGCTAATCCTTCTAGGCATCTAACTCTTTTTCCTGCAAGTTGTGCAGATTGATGTCATTGCAAGCCTTCTAAGCGGGAGGCTTGTTCGTGAACGAATTGGTCCCGCGATGCTGAGTGCAGTTCAAAGTCAGGTAACATGATTCACAATATGGTAGTAGTTTTTTATGCTAGAAACGGATGGTTCCATCAAATATGGTAATTTGCTTATGATTTCAGCTTCTATTATCAGATGGGAGCTGCTGGAACTGGAACAACTATTGAGGAGGTCCAGAACATCTTTGATACTGGTGGTGTTAGAGGATTGGCTGGAGATTTGGTTGAAAAAATCCCAAAGATAATAATCAGAAACAATGACAATGTAGATGCTTCTGGGGAGAAAGTTTCCTGTTCAGTTTGCCTTCAGGTTCAACCATACTGTACCTTCAATTTCATCCCCATTCTTGGTAAAACTAGTTGCATAAGAAGCTTATTTGATTGACATTTTAGAGTTCTCTTTATCATTTATGCAGGACTTTCAGCCTGGAGAAACAGTTCGGAGCTTGCCGCAGTGCCACCACATATTCCACGTTCCTTGCATAGATAAGTGGCTTCTTAGTCACGGTTCTTGTCCATTGTGCAGAAGGGATCTGTTTATATAATTATACGATTAGAAGAGTTCTTTATATTGTATTTATGGCATTTGTTACTTGCCAGGTCTTGTTTATTTGTTCATGAAACAGTTGCCTACTCTTTCTCTCCGAGTAGTCAACGTTCATCATATTGTGGGATCGAATATTGTACTTGATTAGCCCTTTGTACAAAGGTTTTGATTTACAGTTCTGAAACTTCTAATTGCCTATCTTGTTATGTTGACTCCTGTTCTTTTATCTTAAAATCTTCCCTATAGTATCATTGCATAACAATCAACTTTAAGAGTTTTGAACTTTTAGTTTCGGAGTTGATAAACAGCTGAAGAATAGAAGGCTAAAATGATATATATATATATATATATATATAACCAAGTATGCCTGGGTTGTCAATTGCAGCAGTACAGGCACAGATGCAGAGCCAATAAAACAGAAGAAATTATGAAGTTGTGGACAGCCAGCTAGCCCAGCTACCACATTAAAATTTTAATGTTCATTTATGAGTGGAGCAATGGCCGATGGCATGCCAGCAAGGAGTGTCTAGTTGCAAAAAAAGTGCTATTAATATATATTGGCAAAGGTTTTCACCCACTTTATCCTCTGCATTTAGTTGTGCTTTGGAGGCATCAATCCCATGTCATCACATAGAGAAGGTAGATAAAAATATTTTATCTAATGAAAATTAACTTTTTTACTTGTTGAATTTCAAGTTGAGCTTTTACTTGCAAAAACAGAAATTTTGTTTTTCCCCTATAAGCATGTGATCAGTTTCACATGATTCATTTCCCAATGAATTCATCTCAAGATTGTAGCTGCAGTCTTGGGACAACTTTTAGCAGTCAAAGGTCACGAGCTCTATATGAACATTATTTGTCTCACATTCTAGTCCACAAAAAAGGACGAAAAAAGAACAGTTTTAGGAAACCCATACCCTTTGGAAAATTTGTAATAAACAGGCCAACAGGTCCTTTAAATTTCATCAAAATTTTCTGTGTTCTATATCCATCTGATTCGCTCATTTCACCATTCCAGTTCAGATATTTTATATTCATAAGCTCAAACTTAACAAATAAGATCATGGGATCTATCAGGATCAAGTAGACAATTACTCACATTCCACTCAACACAGAGAAACTGCAGCATCTAATTAGCATAAAATGAACCTGCATCTTTCTGGAACAAACTTCACATGAAGTTGATGGTTATACTATTGGTAATATCTTTTTCTTTCCAACTTAACCTCAGTGGGTTGACCTCTGCTTTTGATGTTAGATTCTAGCCCCCACACAGGACAATCCCTGAAACTATCAACGGATGATCCAACTTTCTAAGGTATGGATCCCCCAAAAAAAAAAAAAAACAAACAAACAAACAAACACGGGTTTAAACTTCTGAGCAGAACTAGAGAATCTGGCAGAGAGGACAAACAACCCAAGAAATTGCAGTTAACAAAGCCTCCTAAATTAATGAACGTAACTGATAACGAAGTCAAAGATCAAAACAATAGCAATAGGACATAAGTGCCTGATAAAACTTGCTTTCAATCTTAAATACACAATTAAATATTTATGACAACTAATTTGCTTGTTCCATCGTCTCCTACTGAATCAATTTTTTGTGGAGTCTTATATGAATCCTTAGAATCATGTCTTGCCTTCAAGATTAATATATTAATCCACTGACTTGTAGACTAATTCCGTTTAGTTGCATCATTGACAGTAACTTAGTCCCATGAATCATGTACTGAAATAATAAGAAAACAAAGATGTGATGCACGAACAGCAGAGACCGGATCAGTTTTGTTGATTTCCCTTGTCTATTGTGATTACACGTCAGTTTCTGATTATTTATTTATTTTCCTCTTTTTTTTTTCCCAACAATGCCATGAAAATTTTGATGTATTCTTTGGCCTATGTGCCGTCTCAAAAGAAGACAAAGTCCTTGATAACTTGGAGACTGACTCTTGAATATATATATATATATATATATATGTAGAGAGAGAGAGAGAGAGAGAGAGAGAGACTTGTGTTTGAAAATGAAATTTGCCGGCAAAATATCAGTCTTTTACGATACAAAACAACTGATCTAGCTTACCTGCCTTTCTTTATGCCCATGTTCCTCTACCTGCCTCATTTTCAGTCAAGGAATTTGTTCAGATAGCATAAGAAAATTAAACAAATTTCATTATGAAAACTAACCTTTGGAGGAAATGAGGTGATTTAACATTTTTTTTTTGGGCGTTAGGAGATTTAGTTATTTACTACATGCATGGCCAAGAGATTTCATTTACTAGAAGGTTCTCAAACGCCTGATCATGCTCATAGTCATAAGCAAATGCGGGTACTTTTTATCATTGCCATTTTAACCGCCTTCTTGCTGGGATCTTTGTTCTTCTTCTTCTTTTGCAGAAGAAAAGTTGGCCAAAGATGGAGCAAAGGTTAAATCACTTGGACCCCATATTTTTTTTTATCTGCAGTTTTGCTTCAAATGTCAATTCTGTAGGTTTAACAAATTCTAGAATGTCAATCTTACTAATCATCCATTAGTCTTAATGAAAACTCATTCTTCCATTGAATTGCTTGCTCCTTATTTCATGAAATCTTTGATCTCGGGTGAAAATAAACAATTAGGAAGTCTGAAAGTTCAGAAATTGAAGTTGAGGAGTTTCCAATTAGCGGAGCTGGAGAAGGCTACCAAAAATTTTAGTGCAGACTGTTTGCTGGGGTCTGGTGCATTTGGCAATGTCTATAAAGGAACCTTTGAAGCTGAAGGTACGTTAGCAATCAAGAGAGCTCACGCCGACTCATACCAAAGCATCGAAGAATTTAGAAATGGTAAGCAGCCTTAATCCTACATGCATAATTTAGTTTATCACAGCTCAAGTTTAGTTGAGAGACACTTCAGTTTATGGAATCTGGACAATTGATTTGTTTTTACCGGTTTCTTGAAATAGAAGTCAGGCTTCTTTCAACAGTAAATCATCCGAATCTCGTAGGCCTGGTAGGGTTTTGTGAAGAATCAGGTATGCATATTGAGCCTTGAATTACTGATTAATAAATCAATTGTCAAAGTTAGTACCAAAAACCTAAGGAAATTTTTTACTGCATTTGAAACAGGACCAAAGGGCGCAAAAATATTGGTTTATGAATACGTACCACATGGTTCTTTACTTGAGTATATAATGGGTAAGTTCCCACTTGAAGCCAGCTTTCACAGAGAAAATAATCAATAAGAAAGAAAAAGGAAAAAAAAATTCTCATTTCTGCTCACTTTTTGGAGTTCAGGAAGAGGAGGAAGAAGCTTGACATGGAGGCAAAGAGTCAACATAGCCATTGAAGCTGCTAAAGGTAGATTTCCCACAGGAAAATTGGTTCAAAATTTAAGATAAAAATGAAGGTTTTCTTTTAACAGGCATAGCTCATTTGCATGATGGGATTAAGCCCAGCATAATCCACCGTGATATTAAACCAAGCAACATCTTAATTGGAGAAAGGTTTGAAGCCAAGGTCTCGGATTTTGGACTTGTGAAAATGGGACCTATTGGAGATCAATCACATGTTAGTAGCCAGATCAAAGGAACACCAGGTTACCTTGATCCTGCATATTGTACAAGTTTTCATTTGAGTCCTTTTACTGATGTTTATAGCTTTGGGGTTATACTTCTACAACTTGTTTCTGGGCGGCCGGCTGTGGATTCAACTAGAAATCAGCCTAATTATCATATCATTGATTGGGTTAGTTAATTTATTAATCATAACTTCAACTTAAAGTTGTTAGTGAGCTGCCAATTTAGACACTAAACATGTTAAAAATGCAGGCAAGGCCTAGTATAGAGAGGGGCAGCATCGAAGAAATCCTCGATGCTAGTCTTTTATCTGAACCATGCAATATGGACATGATGCTGAAGATGGGAGAACTTGGTCTAAGATGTGTGGTGAAAATGCCTAAAGACCGTCCTACAATGACTCAGGTCTGGCAAGAAGTGGAAAATACACTTTATTCAGTTGACAACGTGATCAACGAACAGCCTATAAGAAGTTCTAAAAGAACAATTGGCAAGTTTCCTCCATCAATCGAACTAGGACATCAAAGATCATTGGACCAGGATTATTCTCAAAGCTTTGTGAGCATAGATGGTGTTGGATTTCAAAAGTTCTTTGTTGAGTTGGACAGTAATCCGTTTTAAAGTACCAGGCTTTGATGTTTAGAGGTCAATTAGACAAGTAATTGTCTGTTTTCAAGCTTTAGGAAATGGCATTATGTTAATGTATTTCCCACAAAACAACCGGTTCCTTCCCTTTAGTTCCTCAAGTAGGTATTTGAAACAAATAAACGAAGGTACATAACTTGCATGATGCTAAACCAGATACTGCAAATCATGATGTCGGGAACATAGCCAATCACGACCTCCATTTCTAGTGTTTAAAGAAAAAACAATGATCTCAAACTCGAGCCACAATTTGTTGAAAATAACTCCTTAAACATCAGTTATAAGACTACTAATACTTACAATTAGCGAAGTAAACCACAGTAGCTTTCCACAAATATAGTTCCCGAACGACCGGCTTGGGAAACTCCCTTATTATGAAACTCCGTTCATAAGGGTTATTTCAAGGATTTTTTACTTTTCTCTCAACCCCAGAGATAAGAGCTCATTTCTTCAACATAGCTTGGTTCACTTAGCTCTTTGTTTTCGGGTACCTTGGCAGTTTCACAATATGTCACAAGGTCAGCGTACATTTTTACAGAAGCCTTTGAAAACTCAACCAAGGATTGAAAAACTGAATAAAATCCTGTTTGAAATCCTTTCAAGGTTATCCGCTGAGTCTCTTCCATGCTAGTTTGGTGTTTTACCTTGTCAGCATCTATTCTTTTCCTGAACATATCCAACTGATTTTTTCTTTCTGCCAAATATTCAACCCGATTCCGAACATTTACTTCTAATTCCTGCTCAGAGAGTTTGGAACCAAGAATCCTGCTTTCTGTTCTCTGGAACGCCAAGACCTTCCTTTCAAGTTCTTTGGCAAGTCCATCAACCTTCCTCTTCTGCTTTTGCTCCTCACCTTGTTGAACCCAAAGTGCCCGTATATCCTTTCCAAAGCCTTTCAATGCTCGAATTACAGCTTTATTTGGCAACTTCTCCAAGCTAGCCAACCATTCGTGACAAGTTGCCAGTAATGGCGGTCCATTGACTCCTAATGCTGGGGCTGCATACCTGTTCTTGGAGCAGAACTGTACTTCAGGGGCAATGAACTTGGAAAGCCATCCACCAAGAGCTTCAATGTAGGCTTTCTCTGCAGAAAAATACGCAACAAAGCAAGAACGCCAATTATGAAGTTCTGCCTCAAGCTGAAGAGTGGCAAGACGGTGAGAGTCGTTGCAAAACTTTCCATAAACAGGACAGTTGAAAGACGCAACTTCAAACATGATTCGGTTTTGGGTTTCGTGTGATTCCAACGTTATCTTCCAGTTCCTCATTAGGCTGCAGAAGGATAAGAAATAAAGACTGTCACAGTGATAAAAAACCTAATACGTCAGAAAAATTTTGTTTTTGTCATTTACTTTCATACCCATGTAGCAGCTCAATCAGTTGTGGCTGCAACTCTTCATCCCTCAGTTTTTCAATTCTTTCAGAGATTGTTTCGGCACTTCGTATTGCAACCAAAATTCTGCTATGCAAGTCTTTCACTTCAGCTCTGGTTTTGTCCCCAAAATAGAGGCCATCTAGTTTAGCATTGCGGTTTCCCAATTGAGAACATCTTTGCTCATAAGTTTTCCGGGTCTGGTCTGCTAACTGATTACATGAATTATAAAATGTTAGGAAGCTATGGCAAATAATGCAAGAGGATAGACGTGGTTCAAGCAAAAAATTAATATGACTGAAAATGTTTACAAAGGCGTGTGCCTGAGAGAGAACAGGAGATGGTTTACGTTTAGGACAGTAATGGAATTATGTTCATAGTACCTTCACCTCCTCATAGAGTTTCTTCTCCCAAGCATACAACCTTTCAAGGGTCAGTGAGTGGCTTCCAGATTCCATTCCTCCATAATCATCAAATAGATCAGTCTTTAATTCTGTCCATGTAGAAGAACTTTTGGAACTAGATGAAAGGAGGCTTTTACAGGATGATGATCGGGATAATGGAGACCGGCTCCAAGTCACTGACCGGATAAGTTTATTCGAGCTCTCTGCAGCCAGACAGCATGTTAAACAATTATATAAACTAACGCATAGCAAAACGTGATATGCGCAGAAGACTGACAGATAACAATTATTTGAATAAGTACATATAATCCTCAAAATAAACAGAAAACACAAGTTTTTGAAAGAAAAGTGCTAATAATACATTGCTGAGGAGGTCCAAGGGAGGGAAATAAGCCCTTTGATTTCCCCTTCATAGTTCAGAGCTCTCTAGGAAATAGATTGGACATATCAATCAATCTCTCATGTTATATGACAGAATACCAATTATTATTCTTAGAATAATTTGCAACAACAAGAAATTATATACTCAAAACAACAAGATGGACCCTTTCAGTATTCAATCACCAAGCCCCTGATACAAAAACACCTAAGGTTTTCTCAGAAAATTACATGGAAATTGGAAGCATTTTCAAGAATAGAAAAATGGTACAGAGGGGAAAAAAAAAACTTAAAAGGTAAAGACAACATAACCTACCTTTGAGTTCCTCCAAACCAGATTGCAACTGAACTCTGTTGGCCTCTAACATTCTACAGACATCCAAACCAGATTCATAAGCTCTAAGAAAATGGTCCTCAACATCCTTCAAAGCTTCCAACAACTCTCTCTGATTTGTAGCTGTAGGTTTATTAATCATTCTGAAACTATTTTTTTCCCCTTGGCTCATATTTGCATCATGATCATCCCCATTTCTCAAATCTGTATTATTCTTACTCTCCTCATCAGCATCATCAGCATTTGTTACGTCCTCAACTTTTTTCTCACCATCCTCTTCCAGTTCAGGGATTCCCTCTTTCTCTCTCACCACTCTCAATTCCTCATGTGAACTGTCACTAAAGCTGCTCGCCGCCTCTGTCCTCATCCCGCCCAAGGGGTTGAAGAAATCCCAAGCAAACTCCTTTTTTGGTGATGGCATTGCTGGTGGAGGAGCCTTTTCATCATAAAAATGCTCACGGATAACCTCTTCTTCTTCTTCGTCGTCGTCGTCTTCCTCTTCACTCTCTTGCTCGTCTTCTGAGGGTTCAAGACAACCCTCTTTATCTTCTCGAGTTCTTGGACCTTCTTCTTGTCCTTGATCTTGATTCCCTTTCTTCAGAAAAACTGTAGTAAAAGAAGGTTGACAGGGAATGGTTTCATTGGTGGGTTCACTTGGTCTTTGTTTAAAGAACATAGGATTGGTGATAGGGGTCTCAGCAGCAGCCTCATTCGTACAAGTAGCTGGGAAAGTGATGAGGAAAGGAGAAGAAGGAGAGGAATGCCTTGCTACAAATAACCTTATGGCAGCCGCAACCGCGTAAAGAGACCGATTATACTTGCATTGAGCATCAGCAAGAGCATATCTGCGCTCCACAGCCAATTTCAGGAGGCGTTTTCTCTCTTTACACAGTGACACAACATTATCTTCCTCCTCTTTCTTTGAAGTTGCGCAGCCCATTTCCTTCTTTGTTTCACTATGCTAAATTTTCCGAAGGTAGATTTTCCTTTTTTTTTTTTGTTAAATTTGAAGTGGGCTACTTGATTAGACCATATAATGCACTCTTTTTAGCAGGAAAAATAAGTGGTTTTTGTTAGCTCCTAGGAAAAGACTAGGTTTTGGGTATGGCACAAAGGTGTCATGGAAAAGTTGCAGAGAGAATCACATCAGATAATGAAAAAACAAGAGAAATTAAATTGGAGCTGTCCTGTGTCTGATAAGGGAGGTGTTTTAAGTTTCAAGCAGATGTTTAACCCAAAAAGAGCTGATTAACCATTAGGAAAATGAAGACGGACTAGATAAGTGTATGTCAGAGGATGAGACAAAGTGACAAGCTGTCTTTGAAATGCACTTTCAGTCTTTTAGACTTAAAAAGAGTCGAACCTTCAAACCACTGCTATTGCTTTGCTCATCAAATTGCAATAATAAAAAATGAAGCTTGCTTTCTTTGGTGTATATTTCCTGCAAATGGCTATGTCTAACGTAGAGCTATTTCCCTTACTTTTTCTTTGATTGCTGTCACAGTAAGAGATTGTGGGCATGGCAGATATCTTTTTAAGACAAATGCTGGCAACCAATTCGTGAAGTAAAAAAAAAAAGAAAGGGAAAAATACACTAGGGCTAGGAGAGTCTCCAAGAGTCAAAAGCTATACCAAGCAAGCGCTGCTCCTTGCTTTGTTTTACCACTGTCGCAAGCCATGCCCGTGGTGGAAGAAATTAAGTCCTACTTTAACTAAAGGATCGTGGTCATCACTGTCAAATTGATGGTGATCAAGAGTCGTGAACAAGGGAGAAAATGACAGACGTACGGTAGCAATGGCCTATGGGCCTACCAAGGGGCAGGGCAACTCTTTATCCTTTTAAACGATATGATAAATAATATGATAATAATATAGGGGGTAACGACTGAACTGAGGAAGATATTTGGCGGGGGACGTCAGTTTTCCCCCGGCTGCCATAATTGCTCTTCTTTTACAGCTTATACTAACATATGCAACTTCACAATCAGGCTCCTGTAGCCGTCGGATCAGATTCTTCATGAGATGACAGCCGTCAGTTTAACAGTCATTATCATTCAATGGAAGGGTTAAAAAAATACGACAGTAAGAAATCCAAGTGCTGACATGAAACTTCAATCATCATGGGACAAAATTATATAAAAAGCTTTCCAAAGTATATTCTTTACAATCTTTTTTGATCTTTACAGAGTACAGTAAGATATGGACAAAGAACAAGCTGAGGTATAGACATGGGAAAGTTAATGCTTTTATTATTTTGGTAAATTAATTAATATTAGGGGTATTATTATTGTTAATTATTATATTTGTTGAGCCATACTATGCATACTGCTTTCAGCTAAATAGTTACATAAATGATTGAATGATCACATGTAGACTCACATGTCTGTAAACTTCCATTATACTGAATAAGGAAAATATGATTAAATAATTCTATAAAATGTTGGCAAAGCGTCAAGACTTTTAGTCAACTATAGTTATGTTTTTTTTCTAATTTTTTTATAATATTTTTTAACTTGTGCAAAAATAATTAAGTTTTGATTGGATGGGATTAGAATCAGTAGCAGTTAGGGATTGACTAAATATGATGTGAAAATAATCGATGGAGTGTACCCTTTCTCTGTTTGTTTTGGGTGGAAACTGAGACAGACCTCCCACACAGTGAAGTTGGTGCTTTG
>JBBYHO010000008.1:12324069-12341350 GCA_038382025.1 Adansonia gregorii | reverse complement strand
AGCTTTAAGTATTATGGCCCGGTTTATGCTCGGGCTTTTCCTGTTGTGAGAACAACATCTCACCTCGCATGAATAATGAAATAAGAAGATAATAATGATTGTTCTGGTACTAAACACTTTCATATTTGAGCTTCAAAGAGTAAAAAAAAAAAGCTATGAATTTATAAACCTGAAAAGAAAGCACATCAAAGGTCAGAATTTACCTGTTCTTGCATCTTCACGCCCAACATAATTCTAAAAAATGCAAATCAAGAGAAGGAGGAAAAAGAACCAACTTGATTTGAAAGGCCTTGACGTGCAAAGCCTATCTTCAAGGTAGGACTTTCACCGATGAATATAGATGAATACTAGCAAGCAGCTCTGACCATATCTAATCCGAGAGTAACTGGCATATGCAATGATAACTAGAACACTGAGATTAAAACCGACGACCTATAAGTGGCTTCACAATTTACTCCGGTTGGCAAGCCATTTCTCTAACTAGTAACAGACATAAATTGGAATTAATTCTATTCTCAGCAATTGTCTAAAAAAAAAATGAAATTGTATTTACAGCCATAGCAGCAGTATCAATCAACAAAAACATAAGTGAAGTAAACCACATAATAATCTGGCAACAGTGGAAGAAGTTTCCTGCAGCAGTCAGAAGTACGAATGCACACCAGAATGGCCGCATAAAAAACTTTGGCATGCTAATTTAATGTTGTTAGTTACCTCAATCTCTTCCAATTGAATGTTTCCACTTCGCCTCCAAGCAGTCTGATTGGATGGCAATATAAAAAAAAAAAAAATCAAGAAGCTTCCCACACTTTGAGTCCACATTTGACCATTAGGAACTCGATAAGATGACGGCCACTGCGCATTATTTGTGAGTAGAAACAATTGAAAGAACTTGATTTTCGAGAACAAGGCAACTTCCCCAGCGTAATTCCACATAGAATCCTGCAAATGGTGAGACAAATAGTACCTTCGATTATGAAAAGTTGTTATCAAAACCGAGCGTGGATTACGTTGGAGCAGAAATGCCACAGTAGCAAAGAGGTCATCGATGGCTTACTGACACAAGTTCCATTACCGTTCAGCTTAAGTTAATTGATCAGCTAGAAGAAGTAAAATATCGAGTAGTTTTACCACAGGCATGATAAAGAACATCAACCCCAAGAATACAAATACAAATGCATCCCAAACTTTCCCATGTCAGTCCTGACACCTGAAAAACAAAAAACTTACATCCTTGAAAAGAAATCAATTCAAATGGACACCAAGCCAAAAACTAACGCAGTATTCAAGCAATGAACATAAAACATTATCGGTAAAGACAGTTTACACTGTACTTTAGATCACACTATATATCAAACAAAATCCTAGTGTAGGGCTAAGTGACAAAACTTAATGACAGTGGCTTAAACGAAGTAAAACCATTAGCAGTAATTGTAATTTGTAATAATCTGTTTTAAGAAAAGCAAAAGCAAAATTTTAGTTAATAAAGGGATAAAATATAATCAAAATTAATTTCCTCGGAATACTCGCCATTTTCTCATCGGAAATCTGGTCTCCGTTTTCTCCGCCGTCGTCGCCGTCCTTACCTGTCAACGACGCTGGAGCTTAAAAGGCATATATTATATGGAAGTCTACCTAAACGCTGCGTTTGAGTGGGACAACGCGACGTGTTAGAAGCCCTGGGCAACGGAGATTAACGGTCATGATTAAGAAGGCGGCGTGGTAAAGAATGGCCCACGCCATACGTAAGTTACACGTTGCACGCCTGCAGTCATGATCTTTTCCCTCTGGTTATCCCATTTTTTTTTATATTATTATTTATATTACTTAGAAGTCGCTTGCTTCGTCTTTCTCGAAGAATCGTCAACTCACTGCTCTTTTCTCTTTTCTCAATTTACTGAATTCTGATGGCGTTTGCTCATTATTTGGTTGCAGTTCCAATCGATACTTCGAAGCAAGCGAAACCTTCAATTGCGCCTTCTTCTTGTTCTACTGAGACTCTGTCTTCGTTAGCTTTCACTTCTTCTTCTTCTTCTTTTTCTCCGCTTTTTCCTCTATTATCTATGGCTCGAAGTCTCTCTATTTTACCCAGAGTTAACAGAGTCAAACACAAAGGTAATTTCTCTTACTTTTGCTTTTAACGTTGATGTTTATTACACTGTAGGATTTCTTGAGCTTATGGAATGTTTGTAGAGTTGATTAATTTTGAATTCAATTCGATTAATTTTTTTTTCGATAAATGCTGAAGTGGTTTACATTGAGAAAATTTTTATTGAATGTAATGGAAACTTTATGCTGACTATCGTAATGGTTGCGATTTACAATTTTGATATATTATGAATACAAATGTAATGTTTGTTTTGGTTTAATTGTGAACAGCAAAGGCTGAGCCTGAGGAATCTGAAGGGAATTTAGCAGCTGACGCATTTTCTCATTTCAAACATTTGCTTCTTCCAATAACTGACAGAAATCCTTATCTTTCGGAAGGAACAAGACAGGTTACCTTACGTAAAGACATAATTAAGCTCCCATAACTTCAGAGCATCTGATTATAAATTCTTCCAAACAGAAAATGGTTTTTCTTTAAGATGCCCGATCCTTATTTGCTTTTGGGTCGTCACTCTCTGGTTAAAAATCTTAAATTTTTGAGCAGGCAGCTGCAACTACTGCTGCTTTGGCAAAGAAGAATGGGGCTGACATTACCGTTGTGGGTATGTGAACTGTCATCTGTCCATTCTGTCCATTCCATTTTGTATGTATTATTAAAGAACATATACATTTGAACCCAGGACATTGCAAGGTGGTTCATGCCGCCTCCCTTGGCATTCAGCGGGTTCGAATTATTCCAGCATGTGCAATCCCTTCCCCTACCAGAAAAAAGAACATTTATATTTAAAGCAAGCTTTCAAGTACTAAGAACTTTATGTATGTCCGTTGCAGTTATTGATGAAAAGCAGAAAGAGGCGCTGCCAGAGCATGAAACTCAACTTGCTAGCGTTCGCTGGCAGCTCTCTGAAGGTATTTTATTCTATCCAGTCTTAAATGTTGTGAAAAATCACTATAGAAATTCAGAATAGATAACGTACTTGCTTCCATTTATGTGTCTGATACTGCCATCTGCAGCTTCAGCCATAGGCACAGGGCCACGGGAAATTCACCATGCATACATAGTTACCGTGTAATTAAAGTTATAAACCGTAAGACAGATGTCTAGAATGTCTTAATGATAAATGGTCCCTTTGGCATTTTCTTGGTCTTCCTTCTGTGGAATGTTCATCAGAAATTAGATTCAGTTGGTAATTGGTACAATGTGTTTAACTATAGTTTTTGTGTATCATATGATGTGCCTCAAAAATTTTATGATTGGTTAGTAAAAGTACAATATATGCATGAAATTAAGGTTGTGGGGCACTGTAGCTTATTTTGACATTTTCTTTCTTCTATAAATGCTTCTTTCTAACCAGGTGCTAACTGATGTGAAAAAACAGGTGGATTTCAGGAATTCAAGTTGTTGGAGCGACTTGGGGAAGGAAGCAAGCCTACTGCCATCATCGGTGAAGTAGCTGATGACCTGAATTTGGATCTAGTGGTCATGAGCATGGAAGCCATTCATTCCAAGCATGTGGATGCAAATCTACTGGCTGAGTTCATCCCATGTCCTGTCCTACTTTTACCATTATAAGATGATGTGTAGCCTTTGAGATTGAACTCAAATGTGATGCAAATGCCAGTTTTCTCCTAGGCTTTTGTGATTTCCATGTAATTTGTTTTAGTTGTGCTAATTGTTTTGCATATTATGGTAGCACTAGTCTAGTCAGATTACAAGAGCTTGGGAATGGCAGAATTGGCATTATCCATAAATGATTGAGCTTTTAGCATTATCTAAGGTTCTGAACCTAGCGGAAGTGCTGGATTGATGATAATGTTAAATCGAAGTTGCAGTAGTATTCCTATGAATAGAATGTAGAATCTTTATCCTAATGAAACAATAAGTGCGTAAAACTTTTTCACAACAGATGAGAAGGGAAGAATTGAAGTGCTGGTGATCTCGTGGGTAGGAATATCCTGTGACGGTGGCTGTTTTGACGATGTCCATGAAAATAGATGAACGAAAGAAATGGTCCAAGGTGGCCTGAAGGGGCTGAGCTGTCCTACTTATTCGAATGCCTCACCTGTTATAACTGTGTAGGAAACTAAAACTCGGGCAGTGTTCGGTTGGGTTCTTTAAATAGAGCTCCATTTCATGCCCCTACGAAAACTCGCAAAAAACGAATTTGAGTGGCGACGGAGTTGTAAATGCTTCATGAACCCTCCCTCTAGGCATCCATTTTATCTTGTTGAGTCCTCTCTCTATCTACGTCTACGACTACAGCTGTGGTTTGCAATAGAGATTATCTTGATTATCATGAGGCAGTTGAAATGGAACACAGCAACAAAGGTACCTTGGTCGCGGTTGGTGTCCGGAGCCCCCTTTATGTGCATCCAAAAGCATTACTTTCTTACCTTATCCTCGTGTTAACCATGTAGTCTATAAGGGTAAAAATTTGCAGTAAAAATTTGTTATTTTCATACTTCTGATCAGTAAACCAGGGGTGACATATTAGCGGTCTGTGTTGTTTCTCACAATTGTTTCACCGTTAATTTCGTTGCTACCTTAAATATGTTCATACTATAATATTGTTCATAAAGTCTGACATTACGGCAAATTGAAAGGGGAATCCGCGGGGCGTTTTGTCAAAAAGGCCGTCTTCTCATGCAAGAAAATGAGTTCCCCAAAATTTAGCCGTGCCAGTCTCTTTCGCGAATACCAGGCCCATGTAAAAGAAAATAGATTGGCATGTTTCGGCATCTCCATCTGGATGCATTAATTATATAAGCCTAACATGCATATTTTCATACCTACTCCCATTGACTTTTTTCCTTAACAAAGTTCCAACACAGAGAAAACACATAGAAAAGCAAATAAACTATCAAAAAGAAAATCAGTAGACAGCATATACCGAGTCAGCCAGGGGCCGACTCACCGGACGATTGCATGCCTTTAATTTAAGGAGTTGCTGCGGAAGGATCTGAAAGCTTTGAGGGCCGTAGCTCTGAGTATGTATTGATGATATGCTGCTGCTGCAAGCGCTCCAACGCAAGGGCCAACCCAAAATATCCACTGTTTTTATCACCATCACCGATCAAAAGTTAATATTGAATCCATACATACCACAATGGCCAAAACAAAAGAGCAAAAAAAAAAGAAAAAAGAAATTAACCTGATCATCCCAGACTTTTTCATTGTTGTAGATCACAGCAGCACCAAGGCTCCTAGCCGGGTTTATGCCAGTGCCAGTGATGGGAATGGTTGCCAAGTGCACCACAAACACGGCAAATCCTATTGGCAAGGGAGCCAACACCTAAAACACACCGCATCAAAAAATAAAGAATCCGGAATAGCTTAGTTAAACTGATATGCAATAAAAGCTTCAGAAAAACAACAGTAAAAACTAAAAAGTATATCCTTTCTTAGATATGAATAAATCCTACGGACAGTTGAGTGATACTGTAGTTTTGTTGTCTGCTACTATAATACTCACAGGGATGTGGGAATCACGGGCGTTTCTTTTGGGATCGGTGGCGGAGAAAACGGTGTAGACAAGGACGAACGTGCCAATGATCTCAGCTCCCAAAGCGGCGCCTTTTGAGTAGCCAGGAGCCACGATATTGGCACCGCCCCCTAATGTATTGTAGTAGTGCCTCATCAAGGACTTTGCTAAACCTGCGCCACAAATAGCTCCCAGGCACTGTGCAACCATGTAGGCCAATGCTCGAACCAATGAAACCTTCCGGGCCACGAACAACCCCAACGTAACGGCCGGGTTAATGTGACCACCTGTTCAACAATAAGTTTACAATTGATCCACCCTCTTGTACTTGTCGTTCAAACCGATTTTAACCATATATCCATTTTTTTAGCCGGATGCGATCAAAAAGGAAATAGATTGGCCTATTAGGCTATTACTCTAGGCATAGTTGACAAGTCAGTTATAGCTTCGTTTATTCACTAAATATATATACTTTTAGTTTATTAACAGTTCGACTTTTCGGCGTTTAATAACCATGCCAATCAATGTTCTGGAGAAAGCAAGCAGGGTAAACTTCATTCAAGAAGGTGGGGATAGGGAAATAAATGCAAACTAATAAAGCTAAATTTCACTGAAGTAGAAGGTTTTGGGGGGGAGGGGTGACCTGAGATTCCGGCGGTGCAGTAGACGAGAACGAAGATCATGCCACCGACAGCCCAAGCAATGCCAACGGAACCAACACCATCACAAGGACCTACTTGATTCTTATGACCGATAACAGTGGCAACTAATATATAAAGAAATAAAAGGGTAGCAACAAACTCAGCAACAATAGCTCTGTAAAAGGACCAGCTTTCAAGCTCATCCACGTCCCACAAGCGAGATGGTGGCGGGTCTACGTAGTCCTTCCCATGTAGCTGGCTAACTTGGCCATCTCTACTGCTATTTTCCATGGATGCTATCCTCCCACTATCTCGTGATAGAGTTGTTGTACCTTCGCTTCGCTCAAACTAAAGTCGCTGATCTTGCTTGCTATTTGCAATTATGGCTAGGCAGTGGTGCATTCATTGGCAATAAATAAGCTTGCGAATAATGTCCGAGAGAGAAAAAATGCATTGGATCCATTTTACAGCAACCATACCATGTGGGACCAATTAATGCCCAATTCTTTGGCTTGTTGAGTCTTGAAGGTGAGGAAAGCCCACCTGTATTCCATCTAATTAAAAGCAAACCATCCTATTTATATAATTATACAATCATAAATGTCAAAATATAAATATAGATATATCTTTTTAAGTTTCAACTAGTAATTCTTACATTAAACCTTGAACTTGAGGGAATTTAAGAGCTCAAAGGACTCTGATAGAGCCAATTCAAAGTTTCACTAAATTATGATTTTAAATGAACATAGCCTTTACAATAAAATTATGTACCTTGTAATATATATTTATATATGATTTGGATGGCATTGATCAAATCTTTATAAAGTGTTTTTGACCTTAAAAGATCACTTGTATTGTATTATCACTACTTTTCAAATCCATGTTTGATCATCGATTCATTATTCAGGAAATCAACCAAAATACCTAATATTATACATTTTCTTTCTCTTCCCTTTTTTTTTTTTTTAAGCTGAAATCAACCTGTATACCTAATACAGTAATGCTATACTATGCAGTAAAGCAAAATGCAAGAAATATGAAGCCCAGTTTATTCAGTTGACTGAGTTTGTGAAGCCCATATTGAACCCTTCAAGCCCCAAACGTGTGTCAAGTTAACCGAAGTTTCATGTGTTGCCAGGATTTGTTATTTTAGTACCCAGCCTTAAGAAATAATGAAATAAAATGATAAAAATACTTCCTTTTTATAGCAAAAAAATTCTCGGGAACATGTCAGCACACAGTTCTAGCAGATGCCTCTAGTCTCGTCCAGCCACCAAAGGCGATCAACAAAATTGTCCCCTAAGTTATTCTGTCTAATACCCGAATCAGAATCTAATTAAGCACAAAATCAATGTTCTTTTCCATAAAAATATATATATATATATATATTAAAATAAATTAAAAAATTAGATATTTATGGTAATCAAAAAGCCACCAACAACTCCAAAAGAAAACTCCACCTTCCAAAAGAAAAAGTATTTTAGAACAATATCTTTGGGGTTCGCCATCTTTGTTCAGCCAATTCACTAAATTGGTTTATAATTATAACCAATCAATAATTAATTTCATGCCCAACCACAAATGTTAAAAAGGCACTGTCCACTTAGATCACAAACACAAAATTGTTGTCCCCTAAACTAACCTTTCTTTGAGTTTTTGTCCTTCTCTTTGGGTTAGGCATGGCAGTGGAATGTGGAATTGGATTCTCATATGAATGATATATAGGTGGTTTGAGGGTTAAAAATTAAATCAATAATTTATGTATTTATATCGTATTTTATGTTTTTATTAATATCAATCATTTAAATATATATACTGTAAAAATTATTTGATTTATTAAAATCTTAAACACAAATACTACATTATATTAACACGTGTTAATTACATTTATACGTATCACCCGTATTTATATCATATTTAGAATTTATCAAATTTACTAAAAATACCTGTCTGCACTCCTTAAATAAGCAAATAAACACATCAGTTTACATCTTTTTCTGATCACTCCTTCTGGAATTTCTTTTTTTTTATTATTATTATTATAAAATGTGACATTCAATATCACATGTTAAAACACTAAATAAAATTTAAAATCAGCAAATAATAACAATATGTCCTAATGTTGAGAGTAGAAAGGAAGTGACATAATCATGTTGGGATTAAAATCAATTTTCCCACTATACCACAATTAAATGTTGAATTTTTCTTTTTTTTTTCTTGTTATATAACATTAGTTTTATTGATTCTTAGACAAAAAGTTTTGAAATTATAGTAAATTTATCTGGCATTAATAAAATATTATAAAAGATAAATACAATTGAAAAACATGGTAAAATTTAATGGAAAAAATTTAATATAATAATAAAATTCAGTACTGGATGATAATACAATGACAAATTTAGCTCTAATATTATGATTATAAGGGAAAAAGAAAATCATGTTAAAGGGTCTTAATAACAAGCATGAATCTATAAATGTTTAGATTTGAATAAAAAAATAAAAGCCAGTTAACTTAACATGAAAGTAGGTGTGGCTGTCATGATTTTTTTGGCCAATTCCCATATGTTGACACTCCCAATCTCACATCATATGATGTTCTTTCTTCTTCCACATTTATCACACCTAAGTTCAAATGGACCCTTAGAATTTATAATGAAAAACAAATCACTACATTTTTCTTGAATTAAAAAAAAAAAGAAAAAGAAAAAGAAAATAATGAAAGCTAAGTCGACAACCAACTCCACAAAAAAAAAAAAAAAGGGAAAAAGGGCTCCTCCTTTGATTTTTTTCCCCTTAAATAAATAAAAAATGATAATGAAATAAGCTTTGTATTTTAAGATAAAAGGGGAGCAAAAATCGCATTATAAAAACTATTCAAAGGTCTTTATGGTGTCTAGTACAATTATAACATTTGATTTATCTCTATTGCCATAATGAATAACTCCCAGTCATTTTCACTAATTAAAATTGCTCCAAAATGGTGTATTTTGAGCGGCAAGGGTTCCTAGGCTTAGTCCGATACATTTCTTTCTTGGGCTGGTCCAAGTAGACTTACTTTAGTCGATCCCAAAGACTTCATTAAATATTATCTCACACAACTGGTTTACGAGACAAATTTTTGATCTTATTTGATAGTTTTAGTTTATAAAATTATTTAAAATTAATTTAATTTGATTCATAGATATCTCTTTTCATAGAAAGGAATAAATCCGAAGATGTAAATTGTGTATTTACTAACTATAATCTCTCTCTCTCTCTATATATATATATATATTTTATTATATTATCATCTCTGAAACGAAAAACATATTAATATTTTCTTCAATTGAGCATGCTAATTCAAATTTATCCATAAATAGATTCCATTCTATCTGATGATCTTTCCATTTGAAGCCCTTTTTAACACTCCTTAGCCGAGAAGTTAACGACTCAATAAAATCTTCCTTTGCAAGTAGATTCTACAGACTACACCAATGTTTCTTTTTTTTTTTTTTTTAATTTTTTAATTTTTTATCTCACTTTTTACCAAATAGTGCTTCAATAACAAAATAATTCTAATTAAACCTATCAACAATTCATTAATTCATTGGCATATTTGTGTATTGTTCGCGCCATCAAATCTCACTCTTCGAATAAATTTTTCTATAAGTATATATTTGAAATTATAAACCGATTAATGAATACTAATTAATTATAATTTTTTTCTTAAGTATAGTTTTAGTCAGTATCATTAAATAATAATTACTATTTTTATGGTACATTAAACACTAATTAATAATTTTCTAATGGTAAAAGTTAAAACTATCGCACAAAAAAAAATTTTGAACCCACTTGAATCGTAAATTGCTGAGATTAAGTAAAATTTTCTAAGAAAGACTATGAATTACACCGTCGTTATCCCATTACCAAAAATATGTAAATATATATATATATATTCGTATGATTACGTGGCATATTTTTATTGGGTTTATTTTAAACGGAATTCAAAAAACAGTGGAACCTGAAAAGAACCATGTAACTGAATCCGAATCGAACGAGGAAACCAAGTGGAAACCCTAATTAGATTTTACAGCAGTAAAATTATTCGATTTCACCACTAATTGACCAAAACAGCCCTTCAATCGAGGAGGTAATAAAGTATAATAAGGACAATTTACCAAGCCCGAAGGGCAAAAACCCAATAGTCAAGCGAGCAGCTGAAAACTGGACCTGGACTAAATATTAAACCGAATAAATAAAAAATACATAAAAGAAGAAGGGGAAGGAGAGACAAAAAAGAGAGAGAGAGAGAGAGAATCAGAGGTTACAGGGCCTCCATCGTTCTTCGCCTTCTTCGTTTCAATTTTCATCTCTCTTCGCCGATCGGATCATTGAATTCCTAATTGTTTTTGGAAAATCCTAAAATTTGCAATATTGGAAACTCGAATTTCTTAACTCTCACTCTTTCTCGTCCCAAATTTTGTTTTATTTTTGTAATCGAAATTTTGTTCTCAGTTTTTCGGTGATTTTCTCCGTCGATCAACTTGTCGATTGAAAAAAAAAAAGGAAAATTCAATTTTGTTTAGTTAGGGTTTGCTATGGCTGCAAATATTAATACGGCTAATATCAATACCTCCGCTGCAGTAACAGCTGTTAATCACTCTCCCAGTAGCCCTAACCAATCACATCGTGCCATGAGGGCGGTTTCTTCGCCCTGGACTGAAATCGTCCGTGGAGAATCGGAGCCGATCGCGGGTATGCCATTATCGCCTTCGTCCTCTTCTTCGTTGTCACCATCAGTGGCTCTGATTGAGCCACCTGTTATGACGGTGGTCGAAGAGGAAGGCGTCGAGAATGCGAGTGCTGGGCCTAATGGCAATGCCGGTAAGAGGCCGGCTTGGAACAAACCTTCGAACGGCGCTGCCGAGTTTGGAGTCGTTATGGGGGCCCACATGTGGCCTGCTTTGTCTGAGTCCGCTAGGGTTTCTTCCAAATCCTCTTCAGATTCACCCAGAGCTTTATCGGATAGATCATCATCTTCTCCTTCTGTTGTCCCCGCCTCTGAGGTTTGTTTTCCAAAATTTTAAGCCCTTCTTCATAAATTTCAATTTAATCGTTACCATTTCAAGTATTTGGTTACCAACTGTTAAACAGATAAAATTAACTGTTTTAGCTGAACTGAATTAAACTGAACTTAGTTTTAATGCAAGGAATATTATATTCTTAATCCAGCTGTAGGTTTTACTTGAATTATACCTCATTTGATGGAATCTTAATGATGGACGTTATGTATAAACATAGGAAGTAGAGATTCACTGGCTGAAAGTTATACAGGACGTAAGGCTACTTATCTTGATGGTTTTGCTATGTTGATAGGGGAGTGGAAATGCATCATCATCATCGTTTTCACAGAAGCCAGTCAGCAACAGTGCAAACTCGAATTCAAATTTGACTGCAAACCATGTCATCCCTGCACGCCAGAGGTCAATGAAACGTAATAGTAATAACTCAGCATCGAACGGTGGTCTCTCACAGCCACCACCTCAAGGTCCTGTGGTTGAATCACCGGTGAATAGCCCTTCCTCTAGGGACCACATGCAGAGAAGTGGATTTGTATCACAGCCTCATGGTGGTGGTAATGATCACCCGCACCCACGAAATTCATTCAGACATCGGAATGGTGGTTTGCATCCACGAGGAGATGGTTATCACCATCAGAATTATGGAGGCAGGCGCAATCAAGATCATGGAAATCAAGAGTTGAATGGTCGAAACTTTAATGGCAGAGATGGTCACATGCAGCCAAGAGTTGTTCCTAGGTTAATGAGGCATCCGCCACCACCACCACCGCCTAATGCGGCACCATTTATTGCTCCCCCTCATATGAGGCCTTTTGGCACCCCCATGGGGTTTCATGGTAGGCTGTACTTTCGCTATTGTTGTTGCCCTTTTTGGTTAAGGAAAAGTGGCATTCTGAGTTTGCCCCTAATATGCCTTTCTCCTTTCAGAATTTTCATCACTTTATTTAGTTCCAGCTCCTCCTCCGGAGTCACTTAGAGGTTTGCCATTTGCACCAATGCCTCCGGTGTTTTTCCATCCTCCAGAGCCTCATGACAGTCAGTTGCATGCTAGGATAGTGAATCAGATAGATTATTATTTCAGGTAATGCTTTGTTTGCGTGATGACTTAGGTCAACGTAGTTAATTCAAAGGCCATATTAACTCACCCAAGAAGCTAACTGGCTGTTCTTCATTGTAGTAATGAAAATTTAATTAAGGACACCTACTTGAGGCAGAACATGGATGATCAGGGCTGGGTCCCTATTAAATTAATAGCCGGCTTCAAAAAGGTGAGTTTCTCTTGAGACTTTGAAGCTAGTTTCATATGTCTGATTGTGAAGTTCCTGTGCTTGAAGCTTTTTCGTGACAATTCATTAGCATCATCATAAGTTCCTAAGATCTATGCCTACTGGACTCATCTGTCATTCTATTGTGGCAAGTTTATGCGGTTATCATCAAAAACAAACCTGTTTTAATCGAAGTTTTGAAAGAAGCAAAATGAAAATGTACATTAATAAATTAATTTGGTAATAATGAAAAATACATGTTGGTTGCTATCTGTAATTTGTTAATATAAGATTGTGAGAGAAAAACAGAAAGCAATGAGGGGCAATGAAAGATATCAGAATAGTAATGCCAGCACCTTCATTCACTGTACAGATGTGAGTGAGATTGTTTCCTCTGGGTTTAATACTCCTTGAAGTAAAGATGCTTCATCTATGCTTTTTAAAAATTTTGGGAAATGGGAAACCCTCTGTGGATTTTTGCATTGTTCATGTTTCTGTGAAATTGTTTCTAAATATTAAAGTTTGAGAAACACTTAACTCCTAGATTTTTAAGATATGTTTTCTATTTCCAAGAAAATGAATTAAAATCACAAGGAAACCTGTTTTTCACTTACACACTTGCTGCTAGTTGATCTGATGCATGAATGTTCCTTGTATTTTTTTAGCCTAAGCGTTCATACTCATTAATTAAATACTGCTGGAAAGTTTAAGATTCATTTTAGTTGTGAGAAATGTTATTAGTAGCTGCATTTTTTGGCAAGATAATTCTAATGGATGGAAACTTATGTTGATTCATGTGACTATACAATTTTAAATAATCTAACTTATGTTTTATTTTGTGATGCTTATGTTTCCTATAATTGCTTTTATTGCTGGCCCACACTTTTTATTTGGTATTGACTATTCTTGTTATGTTTTCCTTCTCTTGTGGTCATAAAGAAAATGTACTTCAAATGAATTTGTTTTTAATTACTAGATTACTTTGGCTAGAACTTGGAGTAAGGATTAGTGCTATTTTCTTGCAACTCGCTTTCTACATATACTTTTAAATGTTAAGACTTACAAGGTTTTTGTTTAAGTTGCAAAGCTATACTGTGGCATGTTAAGTGTCCATAGTTGAGTATTATATGCACCAATGCTGAAGAATTCACTGTTTCTCATGCTATCATTTTGTTTGTATATTTATATATTAGTTAGCATGCTATCAATGATTGTTCATAGAGTCTGTGGATTAATTCCTGTTTTGCTATATATGGATATCCCCCTACTCACGCACACATTCACATCTTCCTTCCTTAAGATTCTGGTTTAAGTAATTTATCTTTTTTTTTAAGAGATACTTAATGGATTTGCATCTGCCAATATTACTTATAGTGCATTGGATTATATAGTCCTTCCATTTGCGTTTGCTCCACCTCGTTCTTCAAATGGTATTCGTATGTTTTCTTTTTTTTAATTATTATTGTTAATTAAGAGTTGGATCAAGCATAAATGGTAATGATTTTGTGTTAGTTTATGTTTAATAATTTGGAAATATTAATAAATGCATATTCTTAACATGATTATGAACTTAATACAATTCCTATTTGATGGGACCATGACAGCACAGGTATTTGATATTCTCATTTTGCTAGTTAAATTGTTTTGCATTTCTCCAGTGTAAACTTATTTCACCATTCCATAAAGATTCTCATAAATTCACTGCTATAGGATGATCATATAACCAAAACCAAACTGACAAGCCTTAATCCAATTTGAGTTTGCTACAAGAACTAAAACGTTAGAAAAATTTATGTCGGGTACACAAATCCTCATTCTCCAATCATTCCTACCCACCACCTTCCTTTCTTTCAGTTCTAATAGTTTCATATCATTATTTATCCCTTCCAACCATGCCATTTTTCGTCTCCCCTTCAACTTGTACAACATCAGCTTGCTCCATCCTTCTAATAGGTGCATCCCTCGATCTGCTTCCTATGTGGTCCAACCAAAGTAAACAGTTCTCTTATCCTGTATAGGAGCTATCTTTGCCAACTTGGAGACAAATATCCTCATTTCTAACTTGGCCTTCCTAATCTGAACCCACCATCTTAATATTTGCATATTGGCTGCGCTAATCTTTTGTTTATGTTGCTTGTTGTTAGCCCCCATTTCGTACCATATAGCAAAGCAGGTCTGGCAGTAAAGTTGTATTGCACTTCCCCACTTAAGTCGCCCAACCTTGATCTAGCGATTAACGTTTACATCAATTTCTCTTTACAAAAATCACCCCTAGGTACTTAAAGCACTTCCCAACTAGCATCACCTCACCCATCTGTGCGATCATGTCTTGAATGATATTCCCTATTTTACTAAATATACACTCCATATTCTCAGTTTTTGATATGCTCAATTTAAACTCCGAGCTTTTAGTGTTTGTTTCCATAACTCTGATTTGATAGTAACCCCTTCTTTAGTGTAATCTAATAACATGCACAAAGGTATTTCATCATCAATTTTTTTCGTTATCTTATCCATTATTGTGGCAAAAGGAAAAGGAATAAAATCTGATCCTTGATGCACCCCTATTGAAATCAGTAACTTATCCACCAATCCACCACAAGTTCTTATGTTAGTAATCACTGCATAGTATCCCGTTATAGGAACATATTTAAAGGGGATTGCAGTCTTGTTCCAAGCCCTTCAAAGAACATCTTTAGGTACTCTATCATTAGTTTTCTTTAAATCAACGAGTTCTTATGTACTTTATTACTACTCCATACATGTCCCATTTTACTATAATATTTGAGAAGGATTGTATTATTGTTCAAAGCCCAACAAAGAATGTCTACAGGTACTCCATCATAAGTTTTCTCTAAAGCAATAAAAATCAATGTGTAAATCTTGTCTTAACGCTTTAAACTTCTCAATAAGTTGTTGCAAGAGATCAATCGTTCCATGGTGGATTGCCCTGGCATGAAATCTAACTAATTTGCCACAATCTTAGCTTCTTGTCGTAAATGTTAATAACTCTTTCCCGAAGTTTCATATTATGAGTCATGAGTTTTATCAGAATGATCATATAACATTTGAACCTTTTGCCAAAGGTATGTGGTGTTTTGAAGTACTTTAACATGGTGCACCAAGTGGCTTTCCTGGTTTGTTTCCAAGTGAGCTAGTGAGCATCACTTTCTAAAGATGTTAGTCCTATATGTAGTGGTAAAATGTTTGTCATCCTTTGGCAGTCGAAGCTTTGTGATTATGTCCTTGCGGATATCTAAAATTTGTATCTTTCTCCTTGGAAATCTAAGTTGCTGTCATGCTTATGAGTCCAGAAGCTTGGCTGTTGGATTTGCTTGTAGTAGGATATTGCTTCTCCAAAAGCATTTTTTTTAATGCTACTGTGCAAAGGCAACATTTTTTATCACTTCTTTTCAGGTTTCACTTTTGACTGATAATATTCAGCTTATAACGGATGCTCTGCAAAGTTCAACAGTTGTAGAAGTGCAGGTAATGAAATCCTGGGATATATGTTCTTGACTGATTGATCAATAATAAAATGCTTCCCTTTAGCATATGCTCAGCCTTCGAGACATGCACATATACACAAACAGTGCCTCTTATCGTTCGTGCTTAATTGATGGTTCTGTTAGAACATAGAACTGAGCTCTGCATGATACGTGCCTAGAATGATGTGGTTTCTTTTGCTTTAATCATTTTCACATTTTAGGGTGACAAAGTAAGGAAGCGGATCGATTGGATGCGATGGATAATGCCAACTTCTGTTCAGATCCCTACCATGTCAGGTCAGGATATGCTGGTGGCGCATGTTCAGAATATTTCATTGGAACAGAGAACTGCAAACCGGAGTGGTGCAAGGAGCCAAGATGATGCTCATGCTGATGCCCTAGCAGGTAGACCATCATTGGGGGACTTCAACGATCAGTCACAGCCATTCAACAGTGAGGGAACAGCCCCCGGTGCTCAAGGTGGCCCAGCAAGTCATTCAAATTAAGCTAAAGGCAACGATGTACGTTTCTTCTTGCTAATCTTCCTGGAAGATAGAGCAGGGAATGATTTTGACGCCATGGGTGATTATTTTGCCTTTCTTGAAGATATTGGTTTTGATTTGGCACGAAGAAATTCCATTTCTCGTGCAGCAAACTAGAGAGAACGTTACAAGAAGAAAAGGAAAAAAAAAAAAAAAAGCTTTGGGAACAAGAAAAAAAAATTTGAACCTCTAGACTTGAGCTAGTAGCACAAAATTGTCGTGGCTGTACGTATTGGTTTTTTTGTGGGGATGTTGGATTTTATTTTACTATTTGTTGGTGGCGTGGTTGGTGTTTAAATCTGGGGGATTTTGAATTGCTTCCCCCTGCTACCCATCGTCTGTTTTCATTAAAAAAAAAAAAATCTTGGGTGCGGTTTCTGGGAGAAGTATACAAACACTGAAAGGATACAAGTTCTTTAATAATTAATGGCTGTCTTATGCGCGCAAGGGGGAGAAGGGAGAATGGCTTCTTCTGCCGCTATTCATGGTTACAAGCTTTTTCTTTCCTTTTCGAGGCGTATCATTTATCAAGAGTTACACTTTGTGTACTATTTATATATGTACTGCTTGCATTTGCGTCATAAAGTTGTCCTTAATTTGTCGGACAAACCTTTGAAAAAAACTAAGTTACAACTGGATCTTTATGTATGGTTTAAGTTTTGGAGCGTGTGGTATAATAATAATAATAATAATA
>JBBYHO010000008.1:12298583-12315323 GCA_038382025.1 Adansonia gregorii | reverse complement strand
AAAAATTATTTTTCTTTATTTGATTCGTTTTGGGCCAATGTGGGCCAGAAATTATTTTTCTCTATTGATTTGTTTTGGGCCAATGTGGGCCCCAAATTATTTTTTTCCCCACTGATTTGTTTTCGGCCAATTTCTTTTACCCTTTTCCATTATAATGGACCACGAACAGAATCATACAGGCCCAAGAAAAATGGGTTTAGATACTTTCTAGTCATTCCCAGGTTAGAGACCTGCATGGGCCAGAAATTATGTTTCTTCATGATAAGTTTTGGGCCAATATGGACCAGAAATTTTTTCTTTATTGATTTGTTTTGGGCCAATTTTTTTACCCTTTCATCTGAAAATGGACCACAAACACAACCATACGGGCCCAGAACCAATGGGCTTAGATAGTGTCGAGTCATCGTCTATGCAAACAACATTTCTAGACCAATCTCAAGCCCAAGCATGATAATTAGCCCAACAAATCCCATTTTAATTTGAGAGTTACAATAAGAGCAAAGCCATAATCACAACTAATTGATTGATCTCAACCTTTGCAGGTTTTATAATTCATACTCATTCATATTAGCTGAGTTTGATATCTACCTTCCTTTTAGGATCAAAGCAATTTCACAACATTTGCTCCGGAAGTGTTGAGATTCTTAACAAAAAGCAAATAAATCCATCATGTGTACAATGAAAGCTTCAACGGCTTAAAGCGAGAAACCCAATTCATCAACAGTTCGACTAAGGGAAAAAAGGGGAAAAAAAAAAGAGGAGATAAAAGTAAAAGGAAGCCAAAAGTTTGATGGTTCATGTTTCCTTTGGAGGGGCCTTCTTTGCAGCCTCAGCTGCTTCCTTCTCTGCTTCGATCTCAGCTGCAATGGCATCGATTTCAGCTTCGTCAAGCTGCCGCAGACCATGCTCCTTCGTCATCACAGCAACTTCAATGTTCTTTCCCCCACTCTCAACAACCTACATGAAAGAGACACACATTAAGACAATCAATCATTATTTGGCATAAAACATGCACTTTTACCATAGCAGTAAGCCACAATCAACTGCATGCAAAACTGATGTTGGAAGTAGTAGTTGTAAAAAGTATACTTTGACCTATTCAGAAAACTAAACCTCTGAAGCTGTTCTATAATCTAGAAACAAGTGTATCATTTCAGCAGGTAAGTCTTCATTGCCATCATGCTTCCAGCTAGCAATGCAACGAAGAAACAAATACTATAGAGTACGGCATAAACAATACTTAAAACATTTACCCTAGGTGCTTGTCGTCCTTCAAAATACAGAACTAATGAAATAATTACTTTCTCAGGAAACGTAGATATAAATAATGTTCCAGTTGCGAGTTTTTTGCCTCATTTCATAATTCTGATTCCGGCATTTTTCATTTTCTAGCGGCTCAGGTTGTTAAGCCGTATCATTTCTAAAAGGCTTAAGAGTCCACGCATGATCTTTAAAGGCATGACGCATACAGGATGCAGTGAAAGTTTTACAAGTCATATATCTGTGGATTAAACATATGAAAACAGAGAAGCAGCACACGAGAGAGATCATGAAGCAGCAAACACTCGAAAGCAAAGTAGGAGTTAACAAATGAAGAACTAGCCAATGAAACTTACCTCAAGCAACGCACGAATTGCAAGCTTAATGGTTTCTTGCCCAGAGGTTTCCTTATAGTTCTTCTCTAGAAACTCTCGGATTGAGTTAGAGTTTCTCCCAGTCGCATTAGCTTTCCACGCGGAAAATGTCCCCGAAGGATCTGTCTGATATAGTGATGGTACACCGCTATATGGATCAAAGCCCACAATCAGAGTCGATAGACCAAATGGCCTAACACCTCCACTTTGAGTGTACTTCTGCTGAAGACCTGCAATGTAACGAGTAATATACTCGACAGTAACTGGATCTTCAACAGTTAGCCTGTGGCTTTGACATTCAATCCGAGCCCTGTTTATGAGGACACGAGCATCTGCTTTGAGTCCAGCACATGCCAATGCAATATGATCATCCAAATTCACAATCTTCCTAACCGATCTACACAACAGAAGCAGTAAAAGTGTTTAAAAAATAGCCCAATTTTAGGAAATTCAAAAACTCAAGTGATTTCTTTACATGGTTTTATCACAAAATTCCTAAAGTTTCTAGTTTCTCTATCAACAAGATAAATCATAAGCGTCAAAAAATATCTTTCTCGAAAACCAGTTTTGAGAAAATCCCAATCTAAAATGCAATGAGTGGACATGATAGACATTGAATCGCCTTATTTCCAGATCCAAATCATAAAACCCTAACCCTAAATTTAATTTGAACAAAAAATAGGCAGAAAGAATCAATTTTTAAGAGAGACACAGTGGAAATATGAAAGTGACAAGCTAGTTAGTAGAACTATATATATATATATATATATATATAACCTGGAGTCCTGAAGTTTGGCAGTGGATTTTTTCTCGACGCCTAGGACAACGATGTCCGTACCGCGTACACCAACGGCAGCGTTACCTTTACGGACGGCTTCGAGGGCATATTCCACTTGGAACAAATGGCCGTCCGGCGAGAACACCGTGATCGCTCTGTCGTATCTAGCCATTTTTCTTCTATTCCTTGGATTTTGCTTTCGCTACTACAGAGTTTGCTGAAAGCTTTGCCCTTTTAGTTTTAGCGTCTAACTTAAAAGCGAATGCCGAAAAGTTAAAATGAAAAAATAAAAATAAAAAAAAAAAATAAACGAAAAATAAAAACCAAAATAAAAACCAAAATTGAAAAATAAAATAATTATGCTTTTATATTATTATTTTTTTGAAGTAACGCTCATAAGATTAAGTTTATGAAGAAAATTATATTTAAACTTTAATTTTTTTAATATTTTCAATTTTTTTTTTCAGAAAATATTAAATCTTAATCACTAATTCATTTTTAAATTAAGTTTAATTTTACTAAAAAATTTGTAGAAAGTAAAAAAAAAAAAAGAGTAACAATCAAGAATGGCCATAATTCAAGTGTTTTGCTCTTTCTGATTCATGTTATTGTTTTTCCTTTTTAATATCAAGTTCTTGAAAGATTGAAATCACATTAAAATTAAACATTTTAGATATATTTTTCTAGATTCATGAGTCAATGTTAAACACGAAAAATGTATTACGTTTTTTTTATATTATTTTTTTATATATTTAAAAGATTATATTTTTATCTTGTATTCAAATATGTTTTAGATGTACAATTATTTAAAAAGGGAAATGAAGATTTTCAGACAGGAAAATTGATTATAATCCTAGGCATGGTAGACATTCTTACACTTGTTTTTTTTTTCTTTTTCTCTGTCCAAGAAACTGGCTTGGCCGCCCCCAAGACAATTTTTTGTTCTTTGGGTGGCTTTTTTGCTCCATCGGCATGAAACCTTTTAGGCTGATCTTTTAGTAAGGGAAAGAATGGTGGACACCATCAACTTGTAGTCGATTGGCTTTGTTAGATAAGCATCCATGCCCACCTCCAAGCATTTTTCTTCGTCTGATACCATTGCATGGGCTGTCAAGGCAACAATGGGAATGTGCCAACCCGTTCTTGCTTCTGATTTCCTTATTGCTTTGGTTGCTTCATATCCATCCATCTTCGGCATCTGTTTCAACATGAAAGAAAAAGTTTAAAGCAAAGTTGACAAATATGATTAAATGCTGTGAGTTGGTCACATTGTTTTGTTTAGATGGTATTTCTTTCGGTTCACTTCAGTTTTGGATTTTTCTCTTTTGATATGTAGCAGCGGTAGTATAAGTAGTATATGCATTAACTTCTAAGTGATTCCTTACTTGACAATCCATTAAAATCAAATCATACGGAGGAGAATCACGAATTTCTGTCTGCAATCCGTTCCGTCTTTCTTTCAATGAGGACTCCCTTCTATATTCGTCTCCATCAAGCACGCAGTTGAGGGCGTCGACTGCCTGCTGTCCATCTCCAACTGCGACTACTGTAGCTCCCATTTTTTCCAGCATGATTGTTGCTACTCTTTGAAGAACAGGTGTATCTTCTGCAAGCAGTATCCGTAGGCTTTCAAGAGATTTCTGTTCATTTGCTGCCTTACTGGCATATGAATTATCTCTATCTCTAGAACTGCTGCTGACTGAAGGTTGATCCGGGGAATTGGAATTTTCGGATTTGACATCTTCAGTGTTAAATAACTTAGGCCTGGCATTACATTGATCTTCTTCTGCCCTCAGATTGTTCACTTCTAAACCTAAACGCGTGAATTCAACTAGGCAGTTCTTAAGTGTCAATGGCCTGGATTCTACGGTTCCTTGTCTTGGTTGCACTCCAATATGCGCAGAACTTACAGAATTAGCGCCAGCCATTTCAGAAATATCAGAATCATCAGAGCTGCAAGTCTCGAACTGAGTTGAATCGATTTCGAGACATTCATGAGAATCACCTTCTTTTGATGTACTTTTTGTTCCATTTGGGCTTCTGTTTAGAACTTCAACATATCTTTCCTTCATGACAGCTTCCAAAATATGAAGCATCTTAGCCTTGTACAACGGCTTATTGACCATCAATATATGCCCTTTCCTGCGGAGCTCCATCTTTATAGCATTGGAAGTATCATGATTCAGCATCCATGCAAATTTCACTTGGCCAGAGAATTTGTCCAGGAAATTAAGCTGTTCTTTCCATATGTCGGTGCTCAAGTCGAGCAGCCCCAGATCAACAACTATGATATAAATCGGGTTCCGCATGTCTTGTAAGCCGTTTACTTTAGATCTAAGGGGTCCATCTAGAGAATAATGAGTGTCGAAACCAGAATTAAGAGTTCTTGCATGAAACAGCTCATGAAGGATTTGTGTCAGTCCATTCCACTCAGATGCTTCCAAAGTGGGCACTCCATTTCTAGAGAGCCATTTGGACATAACCAATCTACCCATGCTACCATGTAGGGCAAGGATTACCTGCATTCATGTTTTAGAATATGTTAGCTGTTATTGTTGCTTGGATCTTAAGCTGCTTTGATCTAATGTACGCTCCCTCAAAATTCCTATGACGTAATCAGGATTAAGATGGCATTATAAAATGCTCTCTCGAAAACTAGTTGTAGAGATGAGTGAACAACAAAAATAAAGGGAAAAATATTATGCGGCTCCGAAGAGCAAAACTTTACTCACTGCTACACTGTGCTTTCCAAAATCCAATTTTCCTTGTTGTTCTATGCCATCTGCAGGAGTACTGAGGAGCAAGAATAGTCTCATGAGAGTTCCTGGACCATTCTTTTTTACAACCTTGATTTCTCCACCCATTTTGTTAACCTGTCATCGACAGTACGAGCAAAAGAACGATGCAATTCATTATTTTGTTGTAGTTGATTATAAAAGATTAAAAATTGTCATTATTCTTAAGAATTTCTTCTTGTCAGTTTCACATGGAGAATGGTATTGTAAATTTGTAATGGAATACGAATTTCGGTATCAAGATACTTCACTTACCAGGGTTCTTACAATGCATAGTCCAAGACCTGTGCCACCATGCCTGACAAACAAAATAGATCTTTGAACAAAAGCTATGCACATTACACTCTGTCAATGGATTTCTTCCACATTAGATCACTTTCCATTTTTTCCAATTGTTCAGCTTATTGAAATCTGATCTTGCTTAAAGTACTTACGTTCGAGTTGTTGAAGGATCGGCTTGCTCAAAGCTCTCGAACACAGATTCCCATTTGCTTGGATCAATTCCTGCAGATCAAGGGGGATAAATTGGAACCTTTTCCCTTTGCAATACATATAATTCGTATTGTTTTCAAAAACCAAAAGAATCATACCACAGCCTGTGTCATCAACTTCAAACCAAAGAATCATTTTGTTCTCTCTCCTGCTGGCCTTCTTCGTCTGGTTTCCATGTTGCTTCAACTTTGTCCTTAACACAGAGAGTGGATTCTTCTCATCAGGAGATAACTTCTCAGAATCACTAGACGCATTGGGATTCTCACACCATCCGCGCAGGACGATATGACCAGCTGAAAGCCATTTGAATCAATTAATCATTTCTAGTTGTCTCTAAAGTTTAAGTTCTGACAGGTCGTCATCGTGGTATATTTATAAGTAAACATTGTTGAATTGCTTATCTATGATACTTGTTCTTTATGTGTTCAAAAAGCTTGTCTAAATCAAATTAAGGCTCCCCTAAATCAAATTAAGGCTCCCCTTATCACCTGATTTGATGAAAGGATTCAACTCTTGGAAGTATGTAAGACTAAAATCATATAAACAATAGAATGTAATTATCCAGGAATGTGAATTAGTAACCAATAGTTAACGCGGTGAGCTTGAAAGAGTTATAAATTAAAAAAGAGGTTGGAAAATAGGTAATTGGAGACACAGAACAGGATTGAGATCTCTTAAGTTCAAAATAATGACTATCAACCAAAAATAAGCAATAAAAATGTTCATCTTACACGTTGTAAACTTGATGGAATTGCTTATTAGGTTGGCAAAAACTTGAACAACTCTGGCAGAGTCTCCTCTAACTATTTTTGGAATATCATCTGTCAACGAAAAAAAGGGACAGGGATTATTATAATGTTTGCATTAAGATAAATCTAGACAGAGATCATATATTTTGATTCAAAATAAGCAATAGTTATCTTTCAACCAGAAGTTTGAGTCATACCAGAGAGATCCAGAACTGTTTCCACATTGTGGTTAATGCATTGTACAGAGAACATATCGACAAGTCCTTCAAGTTCCCGTCCCAAGTCGAACTCAGCTTCTTCTAACACCAGTTTTCCTGATTCAACCTATGAAAAATATTTTGAAAACAATGTTTTTGGGTGTTATTTTCATGATATGAAGGTGCAGTATCTGAGATAAAATCTATAATCAATGGTCTTTTGAACTGGTAACTGCTCCCATAGTCGCAGTCTCTCATCTTGTTTCAAGTTCCAACACTAAACCATGGTAGTTAAAACTCAATTTGTCTGATACCTAAAGGACTCTCAATTCTGTGGTTTTGAATTTGATTAACACTGTAGAAGCTGGATTTACTTAACGGTTAACGGTAAAAAATTAATAAAACATGGTCTTTGGTCTTAAGAACGTCTAAGTTTATATTCACTAGATAGTTCCAATTTCATAATTAGTTTGACCTTGCATCGTACCTTGCTCAGATCCAATATGTTATTGAGAAGCCGGAGTAGAGCTGTTGAGCATTTACGAATCTGGGTAACCATTGCATATTGTTCATTTGTGAGACAGTCGTCGCAGATAAGAATGTCCAACAATCCAATAACAGCAGCCATAGGAGTTCTTAGTTCATGACTGTAACATCGTAGATCCATTAGATGCAGCCATGATGTTGTAATAAGGAGTCAAGTAAAAGGTTTCAAGGCGAATTCTAGATGTTGAAATAAAAAATTGGCTACCTCATATTTGCAAGGAATTGGCTTTTATAATTGCTTGAAGCTTCAGCTCTTCTTCTTGCTTCAAGGTGACTTATCAACTCCGCTCGGAGTTTCATTTCCTTTGATACTCCATTTGTCAGTATCAAAATGCAGACACATCCAATGACTAGGATACATACAGACGCTGATATCAATATGACCAATGTTTTCAAGGCTCTTTCATCAACCTTCCCCATTATATACTTTCTTGGAATGATGATGACTCCAACCTGCACCAATTCTAACCAATTTTACTGACTGTTCAAAACAGTTAAAAACATTATAGTAATATGTAAAATCTGGTTGAAGCATAACGAGATCCTATCTGAGATATCTTCATCTGGACCTGGAAGTCTGAACATGTATGGAATGATCAAATGCTTAATTTCAATGTTGACTTACCATAGGTAATCTTTTTAGGTTCAGAAAAAATGAATCAATGTAATAATGCTGGCCGCCAAGATTGGCCTTCTCCACGTGAACAATATTACCGGGAGGGAACTTGTTGCCATAGGCATTCTGTAACCACTGAGCTCCCATTCGTATCACATGATCCTCCGAATCAGCCGCCATCATAAGCTTGGGCCCCTTTGTTGTATTTTTTAACAGAGGAGAATTTGTTGATGTAGCCAGTAAGTAACCCGCTTGTGAGGTCAAATATATGTATCCACCATGCACTTCAACCAGTTCTTTCATCAACTGTCCTACACTGAAAAGGGCAGTGGTGACACCTACAACAGCTACAATACTTGTATTAGAAGCATCCCGTACTGGCAGTGCTGCAGAAAGCAGCGGCGAATCTGTAAATTTGCTAACTGCCACATTCCATGAAGCTACCCCATCAGGAACTTGAGAAGGGCCTGCTATATTGATAAGATCATCTGGTGGAATTTGTAGAGCCTTTCCTATCTTCTCCCCAGTAACAGGATCAAGTGGCTCGCGATACCATATCGCAGAAACATTACCCTGAATGAATTGGTCGTTCCACCCTTGTCGTGATGACAGCATTTTGTTATTGTAAGACGCACTGGCACTGATCGAATAATTTGCAAGATCAGAGTAGATGTAATATGTATTGTTACTCCGGTGATCTCTATGGAATGCCTGGACAAATCCATTTTTGTAATTTATGGTTATGGCATTGAGAGCTTTACGACTTGCAAAGAGTGCCCATGTTATGTCCTTCATCATTTGATACAGCTGCTAACAGTGCAAGAAATCAACCCCAACCCCCCCCCCAAAAAAAAAGGGAAAAAGGGTTATTGAGTTATATTTGCTAAACAAAAAAAAAAAAATTCAAAAACTAAAGTACCACTCGATAAAACATTTTTCAGACAGAAGCAAATAACTTTCAAGGATCAATCTACCTCAACTTCTTCGGCCTGATTGGCAGGCTTGCTGTACCGCCTGATTACATATTCCGACAACTTGACCTGCACAGTTGTTATTTCCGAGGTAGAATTCAGGATGTTCCACATCCTTAAGATAGGCCGCTGAAGAAGTTCATAACGAAGACCGAAAGCTAAGGTTTTCAGAGATTTTGTTGTATAGATCCTTGTAAAATGCCAGGTTAGAACTGTTAGCAGCCCAATCAAAATAGCTAGCATGACCTGAAAGAAACAACCAAAAAACAAATTGAATTTCTAGGCTATATATCAGCAAGAGAAATGAACATGAGATATCTGGTAGTAATAAAAAAAAATGAATTACATTCCTCAAGGTTTTGCCTATGGATGAGCTGACAAAAAACTTCAATCTAATGAGCTAAATTCTTAGAGATGATCACATACAAAATGATTAAATGATTGGAATTCTAACTAAAATTAACTGAGAAAGGAAATTTATTGTATTACTAACCATGATGGCAAGGCGAGCCACGAAAACACTGTAATATGATGAGAGACACCGAGCACTCGCATACTGGAACTGTTCCTGTTCGACATCCCTATGGAAAATCCGACGACCTCGGGGGGCTGTTTTCCTTGCCCATGATGAAGAAAAACCGGAAAGCCTATCGAACACCTTTCTCAAAGGCCAGTCCATTATTGGTGAGGGTAGAAGGATTGGTGAACTTTCAGAACTTCTAGGACTGGGGGTGGGAGTTTCAAATGATTGTTCTGCCATTTTCTTGAAACTATATGAAGTACTATATGCACATTCAACAAGATCTTCTGTGCATGTGTATTATGTCGGTATGTATGCATGTATGTGTGTACGCGTGTGCGCGTGTGTACGTGTATTATGTTTATTCTTTTAAGTGGAGGGCGTGTTTTTAATGAACTACTACTGCTACTTATGTCATTTCCCACTTTTTGAAGGCAATGCACGACGACGACTTAGCCATTTTCAGAAGTGGAGCTTTGTGGTGTTTTATTCCTCATCCACAACATCTTCGCCACTGCCACAATCTTTTTATTTTCTTTTTTCAAGTCTTGCTTTCAATTCAGTTTTCAATATTTGAACTTCATGCAGAAGTTTAAGGATTTGGTTTTTTATCAAATAAGAAATTTTTTAAAAATCTGGTTCAAAGATGTTTCAAATGTACCCTAACTTTAGGGAAGTGCTTAACTACCAGGAGCTTACTAAGTCAGTCAAAATGGTGAAACTTCTGGAACTCAAATCAAAACTTTTGAGTTTTAATTTTACCTTTTATCCAAATTAAAACACTAACCATACAGTCAAAACTATCCCCCATGGAAGTCAAGTAAATTAGCCAATTGTTGGGAGGATTGGGAACCATGAATTTTTCATGATTAATCCGAGAGTAATTGCCGTTTCAAAATCGGGTCCTTTTAGTGGGATATGGTTTGTCCTAGGCAAGAACAATATGAATGGCACCTATTTAAGAAATTAAAGGCTTGACTGAATGAGAAAAGGAATAATAATAATAATAATAAGACAAGGACTTTGAAATGGAATCACTGCCACCAAGACCTGTCAAATATTGTTCTGTCATCTTAATTCACATCAACATGATCTTTCTTAGTACTCAAGTATTGGGATGAAACTATTGGAGTGTAAACAAATATTAGCTATATCCATGAAGATTAATTTTTCACTAAACAAATAATTATTCCATAATCATATTTATGAAAGAAATTTACCATTAGAAACAAATTGGGGCAGTTGATCCCTTTGCAAATTTGCCATTAATCCATTGATAATTAACGACAAATTTTGAATTTGAAATTTAATTTAATTAATTCATTTAAAAACTTTAAATTTCAAATCTTAATATCTGTAATCTTATCCTACACTAATTCTGAAAGGGCAGCTAAAATTAAAGGTTTGGGCGGCGTGCAGTGCTTGATTTTACTTGATTAGGAAGCGTTTTCTACTCCATCCTCTAGAACTCTTGTTTTGTGAGTACACATCAGTATTCCATCAACCCCGTGGACTTAAACTGGCTAGGGTCAAATATATAAGTTTACTTTTAAAGCAACATGGCTTGGTGTGTGCCAATAAATCTCCCCCACTGTTCCATTATATATTATTTTGCCTTACCTAAACAGGTAAACACAATAAGCAAAAAACAAATGTGTGTGTGTGTGCATATATATATATATATATATATATATATAACTTACAATGTTTCATCCCTTTATCTTCATCAAGCAACCAGCCAGCTTCACAAACTTCTTTAAAAACCCACCTTTTTTTCCCCTTGAGTCAACTTAAGAAAGCAACTCCTGTCCATAGATTAGTTTTATCCTCTAATTTCATTTGAGGGTACTAAGCATCTGTATTTTATAATATTCTTTCTCTATTTTTCTAAGGTCACTTGGATTAAATTTTAATATGGTCACCTTTTTCATATAAAATGGAGAAAAGGGTAATCTATATAAAAGATGGATTTTGTTAAAATAATGTCCAGGATAATCATTTTCTATTAAAAAAAAAAGAAGATAAAGCACTCAAGTAAATTTTTTGGTCATAGTTTATATTAGTTATCTCTTTATATTATTCTTCTTATCATCTTTTATCTTTATGGAATAGATGATTTTGTTTGGCTATAAATTGATAGGCAGAGGCCTGTTAGACTTTTAAAGTAGAGATGTTTATGAATTGAGTCACAAATCAAAATATATTAAATTTTTTATTTAGCTTAAAATTTGATCTAATCCATAAAATTAATTTAATTTTAACAAAATATTAAAATATATTAAAAATTATTTTTATAATTAAATTTAAATAAAAATATTTTTTATTATTAATTAAAAATGATTTAAACCTTTCTAAATAAAAAAAAAAAGTAATATCCAAACTCAACTTAAGACCAAGTGGATTGTCGGCCTTTGATCATGTCAACTTCAAAAGATTACAGTCAATATTATATGTTAGTAGAGATAAAAGATTTAGAATGATTATTGATGCTAAGGGGCGTTTTATCGTAATCTTGTTTTTCCAATAAAGTAAGATGTAAATGTTGTGAGAATACGACAAAGAATCAAGTGGAGATGTTGCACCAATGGGTTCGTAGGTGGGGTGGGTGGGTAATGTATTGCCATTGACGATTGGTTTTTAACAATGGAAAAGTATTTGATTCGTTACTTGGGACTTGAAAAAAATTTATGGCCATTTGAAAAAAAGCTAGTGCTGTATAGATTTTAAAGCAAACACCAATTAGAAGCATCCATCATCAAATTCACAATCTAAAACCTTCCACGTTTTTGTTGGTGCCCCATCACCAAAAAAAAAAAAAGCTATATATAGATATATATATATATATATATTTTATAGTGAAGCATTCTAAATGCTGAATGGCACAGAACAGGACGTGTATCCCAAATGGCCGAAGGTAGTGTGCGCATGGCTGGCTCGGAATGGCTTTTGGGGTCCACCAGTCACATTTGGGTAGTTTGATATGGCCCCTCTTGGATTGGGTTCCACATTTGAGAAGACTTGCTGTTGGAACTTGAAACTAGACCTCTTAAATTTGATCTAAATTAAAAAAAATAAAAATTCAATCAATCTCTCAAATTTGACTCAATTCGAGTGTAAAAATAATCTAAATAAAAAATGGACCTGAATTGTGTTATCTAAAAAATTAACATTAATTTAAATCATATAAATTAATATATTAACTTCAAAATGATTGAAATCTGAATAATTCAAATACCAAATATGAAATCATTCAGTCAAAAATAAATCAAATAAAAAACAAATGAGTTAATCCAAACCCAATTCAATCCATCCAATTTGCTTTAAGGTGTAGTTGAAACCAGGGGAGATGAGATGAGAGTTGAGACAAAATAAGATGGTCTCCAGGCCAGGAGATATGTAATATTTGTTGATGTTGATTAAGAATCAGTATAATAAAGCAGGATAAGTATTCTATTCCGTAGTAAATTCTGTCTTTTTCTAAGTGAAGCAACAACCAAAACATTCCTAAATATAGCGCAGATATTTAACATTTTTGCTATATCAAAACCAAACCCCAGCAAGAAGGTTGTAGAAAACCTTGGAAGGAGATAATGATGTTTAACAAATTTGCAGGCAAGCCCATGGAATTAACAAAAAAAAAAAAAATCCAAAGAAAAACCAATATCACTACCATTTAGGAGTTTACAATTCAGAATTGGAGCCTCCATTGGAAGAAACAGGTATTGCCATTTGCCATTGATAACGAAAATTTAAATTAGCGGGCTCTGATTTGATCAAGAGTTCAAAACTTCAAATTAATGAGAAACAATCAAGACAAATATTTTTACCGCATAAATGCCCGGAAGATCGTAACTAATTGGGTTCAATCCAACCAATACGTTCAAGGATGATGCTTCTGATTCTAATCTTCATAATTATCATCACTATAACCTAATTAAAGCCTTCTAATTCTTGCAACTAATGAAGAAGCATGTACAGCTGAAGAATAAAGGAATAGTCAGTTGCAAACAATATTTTTTTACATTTGGGGACATAAGGGTCATAGTCAGATCTTTGAAACTCACAAATTTGAAAAACAGGCATTTGAGAAGCAATCACTTTGAGCTCTTTCCCTTTGCCTCTGCAGCTGCAGCCTTAGCAACAACCTTGGCTAGCTTGCTAGGTTTCAAAGCACTTTTAGGGTTTAGGGCCTGGCGGATTTTAAATGCAGCCCATGCTGTTCCCACAGCATGCCCTGCAGCACCAAGCCCTTCATTTGTGGCCTCCGCTGCTTTTTCTCCGTACCTGTACAAAGATTTGAGGAGAGGGTTCAAAGTAAGAGGAGAGGCATCAAAACAAATCGTCCTTAAAGCAAGGGCAAAGCACTCCGTGCGAGCAATTGTTGAGTGTTTGGACACCAATGTCCATTGAACCACATTTATATCCAAACACAAACTTCAGTTGCTTGTCCATTAATATAGTATGAACTTACTTTTGGTTGACAAGTTCAGTCGTCACAGTGGATGATGTTGACATCACGTTTTTCCCAGCCACTTCAACAGCATCACAAATTCTATCTGTTCACAAGGCAATAATACAACAAATTAATGTAAGATTAAAACAAATATACAGTTAAATTAATAGGAGAGGCGTGAATGCTGCTTGCAAATGACCATATAGAAGTCATATCTAACAACCGGAAGCATTGAATCTGGTCCTCAAATGCCCAAAATTCGTGCCACAAAGTTGCTAGCTTAATGGGATAATCAGCAAATAAAATCTTGATTAGAATGGCGCAAAATGGCAAGTTGGCAGCAAATTTGTTGACTGTGGAGGGATTACAGTGACATAAAGTAGTCACCAACAAGTAAACTCAAACAAAGTCCATCACTCAGAAGTCAAAAGCCAAAAATGACTTAATTCATCAGCATATCAGGAAGCCTAATCACCTATATTCAAACTTGCCAAACTTATCTGAGAGACCTCTAGATCATAATAGTCTAACCTAACCAACCTATCAAATTCTCAAGGTCACCGTTGAATACAATCACATAAGCATAGAGGCACACAAGTTTCAATCATCTTCCTCTACCTTAAGTCTTAACTTAAAAATCTACAGTCCAGACTCCAATTAGAAGGAGGGTATGCTCCAACTGGAAAAGCACATTTGACAACCCATGTAAACAGGAAAGAGTTAGCATTGACCCTAGGATGAACAAATGGCTAAAAATTTGCTACTAAGTTGTTTTGATGACTTAAATAAAATGCAAGCATGGGGTCTAATGGAATAGGAATCCCAAGGCATTAGAATATCCCAAGTTTGAGTGGTATAGTTACAAGCCTAAATGGAGTCTACCCCTATAAGCAATGGCCTATGGAGCCCAAGATTGAATGACTCTATACCATCCAATGCTTTCAATTCCACCTCGAGAACAAATCACAGCATCACGACGCAAGTATCCTTAAGCTTGCTTTAATCTACCGCCCACCTCGAAAGACCAACCTAGAAATCTACATTCCATCTTTCTCTGCTGATATCAGACACTACAAAAAAGCAATAAACATTTTGGATGAATCTAGCAGAACCCTAGAAGAACCTACAATGCAGTTGCCATCTTTATAAATTAAAATCTATGCATAAGCACACAAAGCAAACATTCTTTTTGCTTTAGTAGATCGCACAAGGATGAATGACATTCTAAAATGATGCACTCATGCATAAAAAATAGAGTGGGGACAGACGAATGACATACCGAATCCATCCAGGGTTGCAAGAAACATTTCTCCAGGTAGGAGCCCAAAAAATTTCTTGCCAACTTTTGAGTTAGCAACTGAGCTCGTGAAAAATCCAGAAACTTTTACAACCCCAGAAAGAACCCCATTCGCTACTTTCTGTGTCGTTTTTGTCACTTTCTTGACCCTGTATGCATAGTCCAGCCAAAATATCAAGGAGTGTTTGCCTCAGAATTAGACATAACAACGAAAAGAAAAGGAATTATGTATCATTATTATCCATGCCACTCAACTTAAATAACAAAAATATATATATGGAGTAAATTTCTTCAGAACAAAGTTATATTTCAGTTCCAGTTCCAGTTCCATCAGAAAATTACATTGCCTCGAAGCATAAAACTTGAAGGGGAAAATGTGCAAACGGTTATCACATAATTTTATAAAAATGGCATGAAACAGTTTCCACTTTTCTCTCCCTATTTAGAATACAGCTGTTTCAACATTCTGTAAATACCAATGGTATTGTCGAGCTCTGCTCCCTTAAACACACTGCAAATGTATTTATATACCGAATTTATCAATAACTTTTATCTCAATTCCATATTGGCGGAATATATTACTATCTATGCTATTAGTGCCTTGTGATCATCCGAACATGCAAGCAAGCTAACTGTTTCTAAATTCCATCTATACTATTAATCATGTTACCTAATTAACATACCAAAGTAACTTTCATAAATCAAAACCATTCATTGCCTAACCTCTTGATCCGCTTCAATGTCTCTGGACTAATCTCCGCATTCTGCTCAGCCGGAGTCATTCTCATCTTCAATACCTCATTCCCTCTATTCAATCTATCCACTGTCACATCTCCACACCACAATATCCCCTTGATCAACTGCCCTGATCCGGCCGCAACCATCCTAGCCGCTTTCCCACTATAATCCTCCACATTAGGCGCCAGCGTGGTCCAATATGCCGCACATCTCTCCTCCATCACCACTTTTTTGCTTAGCGACTTCAAATCCGCTGGCGACATATTCTTCGCGGCAGCTACCGCCCCATCTAAAACCTCATCCCCTTTTCCCTTTACTTTCTGCACCGTAAAACAACTATAACTTTGCAATATAAAATCAAATTCTCTCAACAAATTTTCTTGTCCTTTCCAAGCGAATGTCAAACCGTAACTAAGCAAATTAGAGCCGTCGTCGGAGGTCTTATTCTTTGTCTTTCTATCATCATCATCGCTGTCACTCGAATCGGTTTCCTTACGTAACTGAAGAGAGAAGAAATAATGAGAATCGTCAAGTTTAACGGCGGTTCCATCTTTCGTTAACGGCCATTGGATTTCATCAGCGACGCGCGCCAGTACAGCGACCATGTTTTCGCCCTGCCAGAGACGAATCAGGGTGAAATCGCCGCAAGCGAGCTCGACGCTGTAAGATTTATCGATCAAATTTAGGATGGCGCCAGGGATCTTGATTAAAACTTCCTCCACAGCTTCTGGTGGGGCAGTTGGCGCGTGAGGAGAATCAGAGTAGTCGTAATGGCGGTTAACGTAATATTGGGGAGAGTCCGGGAAAAGGTTCTCGACGAGATCGCGCATGTCGACGGACGGGTAAAGGTTATTGGAAGAAGAAGAAGAAGAAGAAGAAGAAGAAGAAGAGTATTGGGGAATATCGGGGTTTGATTGGATCACTTCCGGGTAAAGAAAGCTTTTCTGATTAGGG